>JAJLVH010000853.1:0-14186 GCA_030570155.1 Magnusiomyces magnusii
TTGCTAAAAAAACTTTATCATCAAAACTCTAAAACTCTTGATAATCATTGCTATTCTCAATATATCTTTGAGCAAAAACCATTTGATTACGTCTCGCCTAATCTAAATGAACCAAATTCACTTTAATAAGACCCAATACTCATTTTCATCCAATAAAAACAACCGTAAACCAATTGATGACCAGATTGTCATGATTATTTTTTTTGAGCCAAAATAAGCTTTTTAGTATTTTTTTGGTGATAGAACTGGGCAGAAAAACTGGACGAGACATAATTATTTAGTACCACCACAAATTACACGCAGACTTAACGAAACCGTCAAAAATGTCATCTCACGTCGATCTTTCTAAGGCCAAAGTCACGAAAATTGAGCCATTGGTATGATTTATGAGCATCAATAACTACAGACCTCTTATTAACAAGCCATTCTCCAAAATCCAGTCTTCTGATGATGCCAAATGGGTCAATGTGAGTATATCAAGTCATCAATAGTAAAAACGCGTTTTTTTAACACCAGATTTCATTGTTTCAATCTTCAAGATTCAAAAAATCCAGTACAATGATCCCTTAGGAAAAGGTAATTATCAACTATGAATCTATCAATTGAATCAATATTAACAAGTTCTTTAGCTCGTGATTGGGAGTTTTGTTCTCGCAAGACTCGTGTCAGTGACAGTCAAGTTGATGGTGAGTGAAATCTTAAAAATCTTAAAAATCTTAAAAATGTCGAAATTAATTTATATTCTCAGGCGTCGGCGTCATTGCAATTTTGAAAAAACCAAGTGGACCTGAAATCCTGCTCCAAAAACAATTCCGACCTCCCGTTACCGGCATCTGTATCGAGATTCCTGCAGGCCTTTTGGATCCAAACGAAACCCTTGAACGTTGCGCAGAACGCGAGCTTTTTGAAGAGACCGGATACGTTGGTAAAGCCGTTAAATCAAGCCCCGTCATGTATAACGATCCAGGCTTTTGCAACACCAATCTCAAAATGGTGACGGTGGCTGTGGATTTGCAAGACCCTCGAAACCAAAACCCGCAACCGCATCTTGAAGAAAACGAATTCATCGAAACCTTTTCGGTGCCTTTGAAAACGTTTCCCGAAGAACTTGTCAAGTTAGAAGCCCAGGGTTATCGATTGGATGCCAGAATCCAAAACGTTGCTGATGGCATTGAATTGGCTAGAGAATATGGCCTTTAAACTGTATACAAATTCTATATATTGTCATGACGTAAATCCATCGCCTTTTATTTCTTTTACACACCACTATTAAAATTTAAGTTTTTGAACAAAATGTCAAAAAGTTTTGATCTTTCTCAAGCAAAAGTGACACGAATTGAGTCTTTGGTATGATTGTTCTTGTAATATTGTAATCGCTATTCATTAATTAATCAATTGCTTTAGTCGTCCGACGATGCCAAATGGGCCAAAATCGAAAAGATTTATTATAAAGACCCAGCAGGAAAAGGTATAAACCAATATCAAATATGCTTAATCGTCAATAAAACCGTTTCTAATATATTTTTCTTTAGAACGCGATTGGGAGTTTGCGTCGCGTAAAAGTCGGGGTCCTGGTAAAACCGTTGATGGTGAGTTTTGATTCTAAGCGTTCAATTGCCAAGTTTACTGGTTATTAACTGTCAAATTGTTTTTATTTTAGCTGTCGGCATTCTCGCCATTTTAAACAAACCAAATGGTCCCGAAATTCTTCTTCAGAAACAATTCCGTCCTCCTGTCGACGGAGTTTGTATCGAAATACCCGCCGGTTTAGTTGATTCCAACGAATCAGTTTCTCAAGCTGCCGAACGCGAACTTTATGAAGAAACAGGCTACTACGGCGTTGCTCAAAAGTTATCAACAAACCCAATGTATAGCAGCCCCGGGTTCACCAACTCATGTTCGGTTCTTGTGACTGTGTCAATTGATTTGGATGATCCTCGTAACCAAAACCCGCAACCTAAACTTGAAGACGGCGAATATATTGAAAATTTTGCGGTTCCTTTGGAGAAGCTCAAACAAGAAATTGATCAACTTGCGCAACAAGGATATAAAATAGATGCTAAAGTCCAAAACATTGTTGTTGGATTGGAGTTGGCCAAAACTTATGGGATCAAGGCATAAACCTGGTATTAGTGTCTAGTTTTTTTTGGGTTTCTCTACACCTTTCTTCAATTCAATCAAGAGAAACAACTTTTATATATATCAATGACAATAATTTCAAATCTGAATTGTTTCATACCAAACATTGGATTATTAAAACTCCAATGCTTTAAAATCAACAAACAATTTCGACTGTGTTTATTCCTCAAGTGCTACCCTTTTCCAAATCCACGTTTTGGAAATGCTCACTGATTAATGGCTCACGTGCACTTCTAATCAATGATTTGGACTTGATTCTATTCCCAGAATGAAATATCGTATTGAACATTTTCCATCCCATTGCAAAGAGATTTGGAATGCTTTTAAATTATTTTTTGGAAAGAATTCAAATAAACTGTTGGAATTCGAATAATTTATAACTTCAATAGGCTTCGAATCTGTAGTCTTTACATCCACAATATTGTCATTCAATGTATAATCACCAAACTCGGTTTTTTTGTTCAAGGATTACAACAAGCTAGGCGAAAGCTTTTTTTGGTGTTATTCAAACGGCCATTTGTTCCATTTTCAAAATCACAGTTAGATTTCTTCTTTGAAATTGTTCAAATCATTGGTTTATAAGACAAATTAGATAGATTCATCAATACTAAGAATCAATCAAAAACTTACACATTGAATTGACACATTTCAAATATGACATAACTTCCAATCTTTTAAACTCGCGACAGAGATGATGCTTTTTAGTTTTTTTCTTTCAAGTGCGTCAATACCATATACTGAAACGTATAGTGCTGAGTTTTTTGGACTGTTGCGACCAAAGCAACAACCACATGGTTTATATCCACGCTCAATTGTATCAGAATCATATAGAAAAAGAGAAAACTGATTGATAAAGCAATCAACAGTAAAAATTCTTTTGTAACCTGAATACTTATCACCATTTTTATACTTTCCACAAGAAGGTCGACAATAGTAGCCAGTAGACGAGTTTTCCAACACAAAACAGTCACCATGCTTTTCATCTGAAGACAACACGGCATCAGGAAAATTTTGATTGTTTTTAAAAGAGTAACCTTTCCGTTTGGACCTGTTTGTTCGTAGCTTTGTAATAATTTAAATGAAAATAATAAAAGTATAGATAAACAAGATTGGATTATTCTCAAGTAGCAATCTGTTTGATAATGAAAAAAGAGTTATTATCTTGAACGACATTTATCTTGGTTTAAATACTTTTATGTAAACCTCTTACCGTTTTTATGATACCAAAATTTAAAAAATAATAGAGAATAGTTACTTTGATGAAGCAATTAACCTATGAAAATTAAAGAAACAGGATTCACCAAAAATGTAATTAAAATTTTGGCTTTTGGCTTTTTTTGGAGTTTATGTTTGTGAGTACTTTTCGCGATTGTTTTGTGCATGTTCATTTGTGGATTTTAGATTTGAATTGAGTTTGGACTTGAATTCAAGTTCTTGAGAAAACTAGCGGGTTGGATATAATCAGTAGAGTGAAATTTTAATATAATACAATTGTGATTATTATTTTTTTATTATCATTTGTTTACAGATAGACTAGAAAAACAACGAATGAATTGGTTGTGATGATCCAATTCAACCTTGAAAATTTACACTTTTACAGATCCAATTTAGATGTTTATGGTTACAAAAATGGTAGGAAAGTTTACTATTTGATTATTTGAGATTTTGAATTTGCATGGTTTACATCTTGATCTTCAATCCTATAAAATGCTTATACGTGTATTATATAGTATTTTATCTATTTTTATGGGCTTGACTGATAAGTGAAAGCAAATATTTAGTTTAGATGAATTAGATTTAAGGGATTAAAAGTATTGAACTGATATTTCAAAAGTATTTATTCTGTCTTCGTGGTTAGTAAATGAGAGAAAAACAATAGTAACAGTACAACCATTGGCACAAAAAATACACATATTTGATAAACTAAATTAGCTCGTCAGTGACAATAGACTTAGACCCAACACTTGAACTAATTTCGAGAATCTAACGAAATCATTCAATATTACTTTGTTCCATTTTTTAAGATTGTTCATATCAATACTGAAAAATTCAATTCCAATTAGAAATAATTTATTACTTGAGTACAATCGTGTTTGAACTTTTAAATATTTAGCTAAAATGGTTTTTTTTAAAAATAAGCTGACAAAGTAGTCATCATAACAAAACTTTCTAACAAGTTTTTAGTTTATTCTATTTATTTGAACTATATCCATTTGTATCCTGATAAATGTAAATATTAAAAATTAAACTATAACTAAAACAAAATAATATTGTCAACAACATTTGATATAAACCAAGGCAGTATGATTTAATGTTGAACTGGTAAAGCTCTATGCTCCTACCCGAAAAACATGTCATTATTTTTGGATACTATCGGAAAAGTTTCTGATTGTTTCACTCGAATAAAAAAAAACAAAATATTGGTAGTGACTCAGATTCTATATGAACAGGAAGGTTCAATTTAACAGAAATGTCAAGTAAATTGGTGAATAATTTTACAATTGTTTATTTCGACATTTTGTCGTTTGTTAATGAGAGTAGACTTTTACTTTAACTAGCCGTGGATAAAAATGGATAGAACTATTAAAACCAAACCTAACACCATGAGCTGATGTAGTTGGTGTTACACTGTTGGGCATCGTTTTGCTTGAAAAATAATATTTTGAGTTTTGATATTAATCTAGTTCTTGAAATGAAAACTGTTTCCACATTTTGTTTTTTAAACGGTTTTGAAACGAAATATTCGAATAATCACCATTGCCACTATTAATTCATTGAATCTAGTCATCAACACTCGCGATAAAACAGCTAAACATTGGGTTAGAAATCATTTAAAAACAAACTTAATTACTGCGCCAGTTTATTAAATATATTAATCATCATGTTATTTTAAAACTACAGGGTTTTGACTTAGACTGAGACATCTTTATAATTATTACATAAATTTGCGGATCAGCATGTTGTGTGTTTTCTTACTATTGTCATCACCGTTATTGTTTTTGCAAATCACTTCAAACCATAAATTCTCCAACAGTTAGTTAAGTTTATTGAGTTAGTTATTCTTCTTGAAAAAGGAAATTATAATTATTTGGGAACTCCAATGGAGCAATATTCATGGCGAGATTTTTAGCAAATATAAAAGTTTTTTTTTTCTTTTGGTATTTTGTTAAACTTTACAACTATTTCGATTGTATGAAAATAAAAGTAAATAAAATAATAATTGTTATATATCGAGAAAAGAAAGAATCCTAAAAAAACATATTTATACTATAATTGATTGGTTGTTGGATATGATATCATATATTCATTGCAGAATAGTTTTTAAATGTGTGTTGTATGATTTTGTTTACAAGCTGTTTGTTAATTTATCTGTATTTTAGAATGCGTGTCATTCAATTCTGGCAATTAGTATTGATGAATTTCCGTTGTAGAGATACGTAACAATTTTTTTTAAAACAGAAACTTATATTAGTTTAGTGCGATAAATTCAAAATGTTATCTCCCTTTCAATTGCTTTTCAAAACACATTTTCAGTTTTTCTCTTCAACTGATTATGGCGAATTGAATTCTGTACGATCAGAGGGTTTTCATTGATAAATTTGATTGTTGAAAAGACTTTATAATTCATCAGGTATTGATCAAGTTATTAACAACAACAAAACATTACACTATTTTAAGGTTCAATATTCACATTAACAGATTTATTGCCAACTACTGTTTTGGACCTTTTGTTTGGTGGACTAAAAATTAAATTTCAAAGTTATTATAAAGTTGAAACATTCTACACGGACTAGCATCGACAATGTTGTAGTTTACATATATTAGCTTTGGGATATAAATGACCAATCGTTTTTAACGGAAACGGTAGTATAAAGGTTGATTGGCCAATTGAAAGATTTTTTCAAACACGATTTTGGGTTAGACTGCAGATTTCATTCAAAGACATTACCAATTATCGTTTTCTCACATGAACGCAACCTTTGGCGAAGAGTTGGGGTTTTCTTACGCAACAATGATGGAATTGTGCTAGTTTTTATGATTCTACAAAACTTTAAATCGCTGATTGAACGCTTTCTTTATTCCATAATCCTTTGTCTTCCTACATAAAGTTATTCTTTCAACGCCGAAAAGAATGCCTTTAACTGTCATATCCTCTATTCGTATAGTCGTTACTCTCATGATTATTAATTGCTTAGTTTTCGATTAGCCGCATGCAGAACCAGAATCTTTCATCTTATTGGCCAAAAAGATGTGTTGGAACAAAAAGGGTTCAACTGATGAATAACAAAATGTTGATTCTCATGAGCAAGAAGAGTTTTAATTTTGATAAGAACGTTTTTAACATATTTACTTATATACAAATTAAAACAAATTTTAGTTACCTATTCGCTTTCTCTTTTTTGGTGTTTTTATAGATCAATTCATGTATTTTTGAAATAACTAAATATTAATTGATTAGTAAAAAGAAATATAATAAATCCAACTGTTGACAACTTTAGTGGCTATCAAGTACATTAATTATTGAATTAACATGCTAATTTTGAAAAGCGTAGACCATTAAAATCGTTATTCTTACAAATACTTAATCAACGTAACCTGTGCAGTTGTTTTTTAACAATTAGTTTTATCTTTGGATAATTTTTAAGTTGCCATTGTAGAATGCAGATTCTAATGGTTCATGGGTTTCATGCTAACCAGTCACTTTGTATTAATATTAGTAAGCTATATTGTGCAAGTGCCATGATAAATCATTTACAATTCCGAGCACTGCTTGTTCGATATATATGTATTTTCAATAGTAAATACACTTTACAATCAAATAAAACTAGTTGATATCATATAGATGAAAAACAATATAAATCGCGATTTTTTCATGTTTTCATGTCTTTATTGGTCAAAAGTTTTGTTGAAAAAAAGAATAGAAAATATTGTAGAATGATAACAAGTAAAAAATAATAAAATAAAAAACTTAGTTCTTAAAATATTTCGCTAAATGAAATAAAACCATAAATTAAACACACAATGAATAAATGAATTCAAAAACGATCACCAAGTGAATTGAATTGTATCAGCTAAAGAATCAATACCGAATTGATCATTTTCATCAGGATTACTAAAATTTAGCAATTCATGATCATCCAAAGAAACATCTTTTGAATTAATATCATTGGCATTGGCTTGATTATTAAGAAATGTTGTGGAAAAACCTGAATCGTTATTAATGGAAGTGGCATCCATTGAAAACAAGGAATCCAAATCAATAAATAATTCATCATTTTTTTGTCCATGATCATCGTGGATGCCAGAAACATATTCACAGTCATAATCAAAGGAATTATTTTGAACATCCGTGATGGGACTTGTGACTGAAGACGAAATTTCTGAGATTGTCGACTGAGTACTAGCGGTGTCAATACTCAAAGATGATAATTCAGACTTGATTGACTGGGTGTCAGAGCCGTAATCTTTCAACGAAGCTAAAGATAATTATTCAGACATAAAAATTCTCTCAACATCAAAACCAAAGGTTTCGTCAAAACATGTTGAAGGATCAGGTTCCTCAGATTTGACAAGAGAAATTTGCTCTGTATAAAATTCTTGTAAATCTTCAATACTTTCAATTTCTGTTTCCGGTTTTTCTTCAATCTTATTATCTTCCATCTCTTTTTCCGGTTTTTCTTCAATCGTATCATCTCCATTTTCGTCTTTCTTTTCATTATCGGTTTTCAACTCCGGATCCAACGTGTAATCATCAGAATCCGTTTTTTGTTTCAGGATTTTCAACACATCGGATGAAATCATACTTTGAATTTTTTTCAAACGTCCATTAATTCCATCGTCAGAATCAGGGTTACAATTTTCTGCAAATCGGTGAAAATGAAATAAACGAGTGATTATTCATAGTACCAACGGTTCGAAAAATGGTCAGATTTTTGGAATTGATCCAATGGTTAGGTTGTAAAATGACGATTTTGATGAATCGATTCAACAAATCTAGTCATTTTTTTTAACTAAAAGATATTTCACCACTGCTGATGATTAGGGGTTAAGTGAAAAAGTAAAAACATATAACAAATAATTATCAATCAACAACTTACCCATTGAATTGAGCCATTTCAAATATGACATGCCTTCCAATCTTTTAAACTCGCGACAGCGATGATGCTTTCTAGTTTTTGATACACATGAATTCCACTTTAATTTTTGGTTTTTTTCTTTCAAGTGCGTCAATGCCATATACTGAAACATATAGTGCTGAGTTTTTGGACTGTCGCGATTAAAGCAGCGACCACATGGTTTATATCCACGCTCAATTGCATCAGAATCATTTAGAAAAAAAGAAAACTCATTGATCAAACGATCAGCTGTAATTTTACTTTTTTCGATTGAGCTTTTAGCGGTATTTTGACCATTACTTTGGTCGTTCTGGTTCTCAACTTTGTGATTAGCCTTTTGACCAGATTTCTTGCTGTTTTCGTTTTGATCATCGTTTTTATACTTTCCACAAGAAGGTCGGCAATAGTAACCAGTAGAAGAGTTGGCAAACACAAAACGGCCATCATATGTGCTGTCTAAAAACAACACTGCATTGATAAAGTCTTGATGGCCTTTGAAAGACGTACCTTCTTGTTTGCGCTCGTCTTTTCATAGCTTGGTCATAGTGCAAATGGCAAAAGTAGAAATAAAATAAATGTAAAAAAGACAAAATTAAGTATGAATTATGAAAGGCAATTGTGATTGGATGAAATGGTTGAAAGGTGGATGTTGAAAAATCAAAAAAAAGAGAAAAAAATATACGATTTTAAAGAATTTGATTGACTTAAATACTATTGGATTAATTTAAATTTGTATTATCTTTAGTTTCTTGTGTGGACAAACAAAAATGTAAATGATAAACATCTTTTTGAGTAAAAGAAAAAATAATAACAAAAACCAAAGAGAAACGTACTTCACTAAACAGGAATTAAGTTTGGTTCTGGAGTAACCATGTTATTCTTGAGAACTCCGCGACGATAGTTTCGTTTATGTGAAATATTGGATTTAAACTTAATTTCAAGAATTTTGGAGTTACATCAATTAGCAAAACACATTAATACCATAGACTGTTGATTGTTAATTGGAATTACTCGCGTTCAATCTGCTTGGTTTTTGTAGGGTTTATAATTACACTTTTTTTTAAAAAAACGGATGCGTGTTTATTATCTTGAGAAAAGCATATTATAATTTACAATCTTGCCTAACAATGATAAGTAGTGTAACCTTTTTTTTTTGTACATTTTATTTTTTATTATATTATTCTTTGATCGTTCGAGACTTGGAAATAAAACTAACTCATTCTTCAAGCCAACCATGTATAACTCCACAACCCTTTGAGTTCAATGATAAAATAACCAAATGTATTCAAATGGTTGCGTAAAAACAACGGCATAAATTTGTATTTTATTAAAGTGAATATAAATACATGTGAAAAAAAAAATAATAATACTTTTTTTTACCAAATCCTAATGTTTCTATCTCAAAGAATTGCAAAGAAATGATTACTTCTTCCGTTTTATACTTTCAATGCTTGGTTTTCGTTTTTACGTTTTTGTCACAGCCATTGAAGATGCTTTTTCGTGTGAAAAAAAAAACAGATTAGCATTCATGACGGATCAGTGTTAATTGTGCAAATAATTATTATTTTTTTTTGAAAAAAAGTTGAAACCCAAAATGTAAATGTAAATGAAACCTTAAAACCATTTAAAATCGTTTAAAAAATAATAATAAACAAAAACATTAAAAAACGGCTAGACGAGTTTTACAAAATTTTACGTTTAATTTGAAAATACATCCAACTTGACGAGTATTTACACTTTTGAGCTTACCCATTTAGATACGCGTTTTGTCGCGAAATCCAGAAAAACGGTTGCTATTTGGTTATCTTTCTCGTTATAATCGTCATTAAGAACGCGCATACTACTTTATCATGTTTATGTTATTTGACACCCGAAAGTTTAAGATAGAGTTGATCCATCAATTTATTAAAAGAGCGTAGTAATGAAACAAGAGTAACAAATCTGTTTTGTTTATTTGTATATTCCCCGCATTTTGGATTTACGATGGAAATGGTAAATTTTATAAAGAAAACAGTATGTCAACTTTGCTAAAGCCTGTTACGGCATATCACGGATCATTCTTGTTTTACTCTTTTATTTTTTTAATGTGACTTATTACATTTCAATTACATGACGAATCATTCAAGACCAGAATTTATCGTTTAAGTTTATAATCTATTTTTGAGTACGTGCCAAAGTTTGTACGTATTGATTCTAGATCTTTTTTAGACCCTTTAGTTTACTACTTTTATTAGTAAATGGCCCGAAAGTCTCAACTTTTTTGTACATTATCTATCATTTTCATATTTTTGAATACTAAAGAAAATTTACAATTGGCGATTATACATTTCAAAGTAACATTAGGTGATTAATGGTTATCTACGTTTCTATAGTGTGTTTCATTGCCATTTTTTCGCTTTCAGTTATAACCATTTGCAAAAGTGATGGGTTCGTAAACAACTCTATACATCTGGTATGTTCAACAATACAAAGAATATGAGACCATTGAAACCCAATCCATAATCCATTTCCATATCGCCAACCAAACCCAAGTCTTTAACAACAATTGTACACAAACAGAATCGACGAATCAACAACTGATCCGGAACTCACGTGACCCACAAATACCCGACGATTTGCCAAATATTTATGCCTTTTCCAGGCGACTAAAGTTTGCGATTTGGGTTTTTAAAAATAAAACAAGCCAAAAAACCTCCTGATTCCAGCACCGAATTTGGACGTCAGTGCCAATTCATTTTTTTCTGTATCTCAGCAGTAAATATTTGAACAAACAATACTTTTGACAATGACCCACGACGGAATCTCAGTTGAAACTACCCCAGATAACGATACCAAAAGTGTTGAACAGGTATACAACACAACACCATATGACGAATCAGCGCATATGGGACTTGTCGATCCCAAAAACCCGCTAGCCGGTCTTGAGCATATCAAAGTGCTTGACCGCGACGTCAGAATCTTGTCCCAAGAAAACGGAGTTCTTCCGGACATGACGTGGGCCCAAGTGAAGGACATTGTGGCTCGCATGGATTTGTCCAAGTTTATGCGACGGCCCCACGATCTAAGAAACTACCTGCGGTGGAAACACGTTGTTGAAAAAGAGTACTCGGAAACGGATCCGAAAACCGGGGAACGCGTTTCGGGCGTCTTGATGTATATTTTAAAGGTCAGGCTGGGTGGGCAATGGGGAACCGAGCTTCCGGTCAGTAATGGTGCAGAAGGCCGTCAATTACTTCAAGACGTGAACAAAGATGTTGTCATTGTGTCAAACGATTTTCCATATAACTTTGAAAAAGGAATTGTTCATGTTGTTGTCTGGCTAAGAACTCCTGTACCTGTTGAACCTGTTGAACTTGTTGAACTTGTTACCCAAAATGAAACCACCAAAAATTCCAATACTACCAAACCCTCTTCAGCACCAAACCTAGAAGCCACTACCCAACTGACTCGCGAATCTAAAGCCCTTATCGAACGGTACGTCAAATTGAACTTTGTTGACGGCCTCGGCGTGCCTTCAGAAAACGTTACCTGGTTCAAAAACTGGTCGGCGCTACAAAGCATTCCTGCGATGGAGCATATCCACGTCTTGTTGCTGGATCCTCCTATGGATAAACTGGCCAAGTTGTATGGAACTGGAGGTAAACAAATCGATACCTTCTTTTAGTTTGAGTTAACATTAAACACTTGATCAATAGATGAATAGATTTAGTCATAAGTAAATTGGATTCCGTTATTCTTATTCTGGTTTTGATACACTTACATTATGAAATAATTGATCATTGGTGTATGTTTTTTTATTATTCAACTTTAATGCATTTTTACACTTACGCTTCACTCAAAATACAATATAAAACCACTTTTTTTTTAAAAAGAAACTAAAAAAACTCTTGTATTCCGATTCGTTCTTCATCTCGTCTTCTAGAATCAACTCTCAACGAAAAAGACGCCAATGAATCAACATCATTACAACCATACTCTTGTTCTGTATCATCAATATTATTTTCACAATATTCATAATCACAATTTTCACTTCCTTCTTCATCCTGCTGCTCCACATTACAAATAAGTTTCCAAACCATCGTCTTTGTAAACACCATTTCCATTCAACAATAATTCGTCGCAATCATCATCATCTTTACATAACAACGGCTCAAAAACTTCCAAATCTTGAAACTCTTCAGCTTCCTGCGCATAAAACAAATCCTTCTTCATAAACTCTTCAAAGTGCCTTTCGTTTACAACCAGGCATTTATTGCTCATTGAGCTTGGATTTCCCAGTCGACATTCGTTCAAGCTTTCTGCACTATTCAATGAATCTCCAAGGTTAGATATCTCATCTATTACTAAATTGGGACCAGGTTCTTTAGTATAGACTCCACTTAAACATTCATTTTGACAACCATCTTCTTCGGCTTCTTTAATCGCATCAAAAAGAGATAACGGGTATCTAGACAACACTTTCCTAAGCCCAACTTCTTCATCAGAAACCAACGCTGCTGTATATTCCGGAGTATACAAATTGAATTCTGCAACAACTGGAGACATGAAATGAACATTTCCAATCCCGTCGTCGTTATTATCAACTAATCCATCAATCTCACCAGTTACAAAACAAGCAGACCCACTTGTTTCGCTCGTTTTTGCAACATGTGTTGCTAAAGCTACCGACTTGTTTGCACGAGTAAATTTAATTGTAGAAGGCTTGAGAATAGACTTGAGAGCATTATTGGCTTGGACATCTGGTTTACAACCGCTTTCAAAATAGTCTTGAGATTCTTGCAATTTTGTAGCTGTAGCAATGTCTTCTCTTTCGTATACTTCATCTTCTTCATATTCATCCTTAGATAAATCCAAGCGTAGCGGGTGTTCATTAGTAGGATCACCAGGACTCAAGTCACCAAATCCTGCCAACAAATTTAACGATTCTACACTTTCATCATCATCGTCATCATCGTCGTCGTTTGAAAAAGTTTCAAAAAAATCAAAATTATCTTGTTCAACTTCTTCGTCTCCATCTTCCAAATCATCACCTACATCATCCATCACTCTCGCTTCTTGTTCATTCATTTCAGCATCTTCTCTTGCAACAACGTCAACCAATATCGCATTTCTTGATCGAACACTATTTGTCAAATTTTCCAAAAACCGAGATGTAACAGTATCACCATCTTCTTCTTCTTCTTCTTCTCCACCAGATTCCCAATACCCTTCATCATCATCATCACTTCCAACATACGGCTCTTCTTCATAATTGTCATTATACCCGTTATGATAATACTTTCCGTAAACGCCATCATATGGCTCAAACCCAGCACCACTTTTTTTTTCACCAGTACCTTCATCAGTTGACGGAATGTAATCATCTACTTGTGCAGCAACACAATTCTTCTCATCAGCACTTGTTTCTGTTTCTTCCGTTTTACTACCTTCATCTCGCTTTTCCAAAAACTCAGAATACGACGCTTGTGTCAACGAATTGGACCCGGCAAGAAATTCAAGCAGCGGATCTTTAAAAAAGGCAGTCGGTTCGGATGAAGCTGGGGTATCAAAAGAATAATCGCAAAACTCATGAACATACAAATCACCAACATTGACCCATTTTCTTGACTGATTTTTGGCAAAAACACATTCCCTTTTTTCATTTTGTAAAGTATCTTTTTCACAAGATGTATATTTGACAGATCTTGATGATTTTGCAGACTTTCCAGACTTTCCAGACTTGACCGACAGCTTTGACATTCTAGATTTAACAGAACTATTGGGAGTTTTATAAATTTGAGGAACAAAAGCTACAATCAAACTTGACGTTACTTCGTTTCCCAAATAAAACTCGCCAGCAGCCCCTTTGGTGGTATCGGTATCCACATGTGAAAAGTCGTCATCATAATTACAACTGAAAAAGCTATCATGAAACCCTTCATCACCAGGTGA
>JAJLVH010000854.1:0-14172 GCA_030570155.1 Magnusiomyces magnusii
TGCATGAGATGTCGATGTTGGGGTATCCACAAAAGTTTCAACTTCTTCTTCTTCCTCTTCTCCTGCTTCTTCTGCTTCTACTTCAATTCGATAGACACCTTCAGCTTCAGCTTCTTCTTCCTCTGCTTCCAACTCAGGAACCAAAGACGCTGTGGGAACTGTAACCTCGACAGCAGTTGATTCCAATTTCTTTTTAAAAAGTCTTGGGAAAAATCGACTAAAAATTCCAGGTGACGGCTCAAAACTACTTGAATCGGCAGCCATTTCAGAAGCCATGGCAGCTGCCGCAGTTGCCAAAGAAATCAAAACAACCTTGGTAGGTTCGAGATTACTATTGGCATTGGACACCATCAAAGCTTGTGGTTGGTTTGGGGTAGAAGACGATGAAATTGACAAAAATGGTTTAAAAAAATCATTAAATGCCAATAATCCTACACCTTGATGCAAAATATTTGATAATTCTTTGAGTGCATTGAACTCGGGTAACAAATCATACTTGACGCTAGCAAATACAATTATTCGTATAATGAGAAATGGCGTCAACATAAGAAAAAGAGCATGAAAAATACGTCGAGATAATGGCACATTAATTATTTGATGAACCACTACTTGATGGTGGTTTGTAAGTGATTGATAATTGTGAGCTTCATTGCCATGTGTTGAGTGTTGATCTGTATGGGTGATTTCAGAATCCGGTTGTAAATTTTCAGTTGGTAAAGTATTGTCCTTATCTAAAGAGTTATGAGAATCAGAGTTATTACCAGCAAAAGAATCAACTTCATGCTGGTTACTAATACCATTTAAAATTTCTTCGCCATATTGTCTGGCACCGTAAACTTGTTGATTCGTATTCATGATTTATATAGTGTCTTGTTTTCTTTCTTATTTTTTTCTTGTATAAGAGAAATGAGCAGTTTTTTTTAGCTTATTTTATTTTTTTATTTAAATCACCAAGATATTTTGAAAAATGCAAATTTTAACCTGTTTGATGAAAGAAAAGAAACAAAAACAATGAAAACCAAATAAAAGCAATTTGAAAAATGATATAAACGAAGAAACAAACCTAGTCTAATAGTCTGTTTTTAATCCCAAAAAAAAAAAAGCAAGTTTATCAAAAAGAAATTGAATCAAGTCCAAAATGTGACATCCAAAAAAACTTAAATCAAATATGAAAATAACAAAAAATAATGATAATGAAGTTCGAAATAAACCAATAAAATGAAAAATAATAATAAAACAAATCTAACAAAATTTTTAAAAAAATCCAAATTTTCAAATGGTTTTGGCTTAAAGCAAGAAAGGTTGAAATTTTCAAAAGGTTGGGTTGGAATAATTATGTCCGCAGTTTGTACCACTGCTGCGTCGCAACATATTGTCGGTAACGTTACGTCGGTTAAGTCGCGGCTTTTTTCACAATTTTTTATCAATTTGTGTAATTTTATAGCTGCTATTTTCACTTTGTATATACAATCACATGTTTCTGCTACAGCACTTGTAACATTTGCTCTTATTACTTAACCCTCAACCCTAATTGGTTATTCTAGTCTCGCCCAACCATGGCTTGTTCATTTTTCTGCACCTCCAGTTTAACCACCACGCTCTCTCCAAAAAAGCCCAATTTTTTATCCACTTGGTAGTTCTATATCAAAATGTCTGGTGGTCCCGTTCCTGTTACTAAGGTAAAAACCTTTTTACTTTTGTTTTAATTATACTTATTTCTTTACTAACAATCATTATTATTATTATTTAGAAATACACTTCCATGTCTAAGGGCATCTGGGAGAAGTTACGGCAACTTCTTACCTTGGTTCCCAACAGATCGTCTGGTAACCCCATTGTATCTATGTTCAGAGTTCCCGCCCCTGGTTCTCGACCTGAAGCCAAAGACTACAAAGATCCTGCTACTCTTCCTACCAACGATATTGCCGGCAACTGGTACTTTGCTCGTGATCATCGCAGAAACTACCCCCGTATCGCATACTACGACCAATCTCTTACTGCCGGTCTTTTGAAACTTGGTTCTGCTGCCAATCCTCGTATTGCTGATGGCAATGCTGGTACCCAAGCCCTCACCGCTGTTCACAATGGTGAAGAAAAACTTATTTCTGTTCTTGCAGAAACTTCTAAAGACGTTATAAATGGTGAAGTCCTTGAAAAGACTGGTCAGCCTCCTGTTCCTCCTTCTTTGCACAAGAAGAAATATACCCTTGTCCGATTTTCAGAAAGTGGCATGTACGACTTTAAATATCCTGTTCGAACTTTTAACTAAATATCCTAAATACCAATAACATAATACACACAAAAATTAAATACAACAAGAGAAAATCATCAATATGGTGAAGAAAAGCTTTTTGGTTCAAAATTGAATAAAGCGCTCTTTCTTTCATGTATCATGATTTCATTTGCATTCTTATTTTATAAATTTTAGAATAAAAAATTAAAAAAAATAATATTTGAAATGTAAAAAGCTCTTAACAAAACAAACAGTCATTGATATCATTGTGTTAACAATCTTGTTTCGAGGCTTTATTATATGAAAGTTGTAGTTTGTGAGTGCCAAAATAATATGTATTCAATTCCAACATATCCATACTCAGTATTACCATGAAAACTCATTGTGCTCCAAACCAAAGCTTTTGATCGCTGATCCATATATTTTACTCCAATACAAGAGTTTAAAATAGTAGATGTTGACGTTTACAGCTAAAACTAGTTTGGTAAATGTACCAACCCTAAGCCTTATGGAATACTTAATATTCTTGTATTTTCAAACCAAACTGGTATTAGTAATCACTCAATAATCACAGACAAAACGATTATCTAATACTACTATTGACTTTCAACACACTTAAAACTACCGTTTTGTGCTTCTGCTCGTGCTTTTTTTGAACTAGTGAAAGATTCCAAGATTCCAAGACCTTCAAATAAAGGTCCTTCTTGATTGGACGAATCGCGTTGACGGCTTTGATATTTTTGTCATAGACTTAAGTCAACTTTTTTAAACCTTAACATCTTTGATTTCAGTCACACAGGTTTTCAATAAGGTTTTTGTCTTTACCAAGTGTTTATATTGCGGATACCATATTTCTGATACAATTTTTAACTTCACTATCGATTTATTAGAGAGCTCAAAATATAAATCATTTTTATTTATATTTTTACATGCCTCGTCCACAGCTTGTGACGCGTCATCGTGCTAATAGACCAGTCAAAAACAATACCATGGATGTTACCCCAATTCGCAGAAGTGCTCGTTTATCGAATACGCAATCAATAGAAAAGAACGTTGTAAATAAAATGTCGGGGCAAATATCTCATGTTACTCCTAGCAGACCGCCTGGAACTAAAAAGTTTTCATTTGCGCAAGAAAATGTTATACCAGGATTGAAGCATCCAAAAGACCAACCAAATAAGTCTTTGGCATTTGATATGACTGCACCTCTAGGCAAAGATTTTCAAATTGGATCTCCTATGGAAACTAGTACACCAATGCAAGGCACAGCCGATACAAGTTTCGTGAATGTTAAACCTAAGAATGATGCGACTCCATCAGTCAATAGAAAACGGCGGCGGGCTTTGAATGATATATCAAATGATCAATCAAAACGAGGAAAAAAGACTTTTAATAAGAAATCGGGATTAGATTCTAATAATACGAAACTACCAACACATACTGCGCTATCAATTTCAAAACCAACTGTTTCTGATGCGAATGAGGTAAAGAAGATACTACTTAATCAAATGAAACCACAAACTGCAAGATTGTCTTCAGTTGTCGAAGAAATAATTGTTATTGATGATTCAAAAGATGCTGTTGAAATTATTGAAAGTAACGAAGCTAATGATTTTTCTGAAATGTCACTATTTCAAAGAAATAGACCTGTTACAGAGCAAGTCAAATCTTCTATTCAAAAACAAACAGAAATACCACCATCCTCTATCATATCACTAGTGAATGTTTCAGAAGATGACAACAACAATGCCGAATCGAAAAAAACATCGCCGTTGGTCTCACCAAACAAAGCACGAGAGCAGGACGATCAAGATGGTAGTGACCCTTTTTCTCTAGACTTTTTGCGAGCCCATATGAATAAAATTGTGGACACACGTGTTTCACAAGTGGATATGGCTGCACTACGTAAAAGAGAAAGAAGTCGGACTTCAAGATTGAGATTACGACAAAAAATGCAAGGCAATATTGCCGAAGGGTTGAATAATAAAGAAAAAGGCAAAAAAAACTCTGTAGAACCAGAAAAATCTCAACCTAGTTCTACAAAATCTGACGATAATAAAAGACAAAGAAGACCAAGATATAATGATGTCGCTATTTATAAAGCTTTATCACCAGTAAACTTGAGTTCTTCGAGTGATGATATGTATACCAGGAGAGATAAAAATGATGTTGAAATATTGGTTACAAATGAAGCCGAAACTGACGCTAAGCTCAATAAAATACCAGTGCGACGCAGTTCAAGAGTTAGAGAAGCACAAATACAATTGCCAGATGTCATTCCACTTGACGAAAATGGAAACTCACCACCACAATTGAAAAAACATAGACAAATTTCAGAAAATGATAGTTACAGTGGCAATGGAAAAAGTTACTTTTCAAGTAATATAGGAAGCGATGAGGATGATGTTTTTAGCTCTAGCGTTTCAAGTAAAGATAACCGATTTTTGCCAACTCGTACATTCGCAGCACCACCTGTTACTGAAATTTTTGAGCGCCGGCGACTCAGATATGCAAAAGAACATGGCCAAATAAACGAGTCAGATGAGAATCATGATACCCAAACTGGTAGCAGTGACGAATCTGATGATGAGGAAAGTGAAGACAACGATATATTTGCATTAGATACGAATGTCAAAGCAAGACCTACATTGACACAACTTAAAACAAACAACCCTACAAAGAAAACATACACTACTAAAAACCTTAGACTTGTTGTGACAAAAAACAAAGATTCTGATTCTGATTCCTCGTTGACTTCTCTTGAGTCTAGTTTAGAAGAATCTTTTTCGGAAGAAGATGATGAAGGTGAACTTTATAAAGTAAGGCCAACATCAAAAAATTCAAAACATTTCAAAACAACAAAACAAGTATCAAGAAATGGAAAAGACAAAACGAATCAACAAATTTCACAACGACAGCAAAAAGAATCAAGCTCTGAAAAGACGAATAAAAAACAAACTCTAGAACAACAAGAAGCAAAAGAAAAACGTATACAAAAAATGGAAGAACTTAAAAGGCAGTTTGAAGAAATTGATAAATATCCGCTTAAAGTTGAAATAAACAGTTATACACCGTCTGATGAAAGTCAGGAAATTCAAGAAATTCCAAATACCGAGAGTGATGAAAGTGATGTAATAATTGTTGATGATGATAATGATGATATTCAGGAAGTAGCGTCTACAGAACATGGTAAACTAGACCAAGTAAATGAGTTTGATAAAAATAAAGAAACTCAAGTGAGAGATGTTAAGGGAAAAGGAATAAGACGAAAAAAGATTCAACCCCGATCAAATACCAAAAAGGGAGAACAGTAAAGGTAGAGATTACTTTTGTTAAAGTTGTAATTTTGTTTGTTTACAATTAACTTATGTATTTGAATATATATATATGTATATTTATTATTTCTATTTAAAAGCCATTTCACGACAACTAAATATTCCTTTTATCAAATTTCAATGTGGATAATCGAGGTTTTATGAAAAACATTTACTTTGCAATTCGTTGAAATAACTCAAACTCATTATGATGTGTTTTAAAAAACAAGAAGTTTGCCTTTTTTACAAAAGAACACCAAAATAGTTTTACAAATGCAATTCATTTACTTGAAGATCAAGTGATTGACTAATGTTATTTACAATCTCTAGATAACAGATGAATTTGAAATTTGTAATTTAGCCAAAACAGAAGGCAAAAAGTATTATTAAAAACTTTGCAAGCTGTAAAATTCCTGATAAATTTGCTTAATATCATTTTCTTTATTAATAGAACCATGTAGGATTTCAACAGATCAAAATACATACCGAGCGGAATAATATAAGTTATATTTAAGCAGCAATTGTTCCTGATGCTTTTAAAACTCAGACTAGATATATTGATGTTGCAAAAGACTATATATCATATGCAAAATATATAATAAACTAAACATGAAGAGAAGAAATATTCAGTGAAAACAATATTAATATTTATTTATATATTTCGTTTTTTTTTTCATAGTTTGTAAATTCAAAAGTAGCCATGGTCATTTCAATTGTTTATTTGAAATCTGAAATTTGAAATTTTTCTAAATATTGAACTTTTAAAAGAGGAAAAAAGAAAAACTGTAAACAAATACCCAAAAAGAATGCCAATATTCTCTTTTAGTAACAGAAAAAATCTTTTGAGATATGTTTTTGTTTTATTAGGCTATAAACAGAAAACAAATTAAGGCAATCAACTGTTTTAAGATATTGTGCTTTTAAAGCGTACCAATAAACGTGTTTATCGTAAATTATACCTTTATTGGTATCTTCCTTACTTCAACTTCCTTTTTTTGGTCATCTGAAATTTAAATATTTTATTTCTTTACGTGAAGTTTATGGTTCAATTAGGTTTAGCTTGCCTGTCATTATGACTGTTCATTTTGTTCAAATAGGGAGAAAGGAGCGTGTATGATGAGATCAGTGTAAACAGTAAAACTGTCACACGCATTGGTCCCCACAACCAGACCTTAATCTACCAAATAGGTTTGACAAAAAAACAAAATATACGATTCAGATAAATGAACGAAAAAAAACAAAATAAGTGTAAAAAAAAAATCTGATTAACAGAAAAAGACTGTAAATGCAAAACCAATAAAAAAAAAAAGCAATTATTCTACGTATTAGTGATGTCTACGTGAAGGTATAAATCAATATGTTAAGATTAGTTCACGATTGGTTTTTTTGAATAAAGATTTAAATCAAGAAACAGGACTTCTTGAAAAAAAAAACAATCACTCTACTTAAAAAAAAAAATGAAAAAAAACAAAACAAATCCATCAAACTATCACGCACAAAGTCGATCATCAACGTAAACTAACGATAATCAAGACATTGCATTAAGGCTCCTCGAATTCGAAGATATCTGAGATAAATGTAGATTTTCTCATATATATTAGAAAAAAACAAATGTGTTTTCTTTTATCAAAAATTTACACATTTTGAAAAAGACATTCATACGGTTATGTCTAAGGGTTTAAGGAAAAAAAGCAAAGGATTGTGGATACTGCAAACATAGTCTCAAAATTCATGATAATGTAAAAAAAAAAAAAAAGAAATACAATAATGATTTGTTTTACACAGAGTTAAATTCGAGACTTAAATTTGGTTTATTTTTAGAATAAAAATTTTGATAAATACATAAAACTTAGGAAGTTCACATGAATATGGAATCGTGATACCTTGAAACAGGTGGTTGAATATTAGAGTGAGATTCAGAGCATACATCAGGTCACTTTTTTCATATTAAAGATTACAAAGTAGAGTATCACTGTTCTCACCAGTAAATTTAATGTCTCAGAGTTACTATTGTATTATTCCTTTAAATATTAAATACAAATAGTATCAATGTTTTATTGACATTCCCTGTTGTAAACTATCAATATATAGCCGACATCTTTACTATGCCGAAGACTACATAAACTCTTCATGAACTTGTTTCACGGATCATAGTTATTGGGTATTTATTTTTTGATGAAACTATCTATCATCAAGCACATATCTTAATACTTACTGTAGCTAACTTCTCGAATGTATACAATTAAAGCCGGATTAAAGTACATATGATCGAAGGTGTATCTCAAATCATATTTCAAACTTCTTAATTAATTACAAATGTGTACTTTAAAGTCAGTCAATCAAAGCAAAAGATATTACTTCCCACACAATTTAATTGATCTATAAAAGATATGTTAGACGATGGAGGATCTCAACTTTGAACACAATCTCCGATTTAATGTTTGGATGTTTTGCTTTAGTGAGATCAAATCGAAGACGCTTCCTAAACTTGAAGCGAAAAAAATCCCTTAATCAAACCATTTCAGATCTTAGTTGCTTTTTTCTTGCAATGATGTTGTACTATCTTCAATTGACCAAGTTTGAAAACATATACCGGGTTAATTAAAAAATAATTCAGGGGTGGCAAAAGTGTATATCTGCCAATTAAGGAATATTAATAAGGTACTCTGGTTGGCGATATTTTTTAAGAAAAGTAACGACTCATGTGAAATATATATAGCCAATAGAAATGCGATATAAGCAAACTTAATTGTTTACAAATATTTACTCTCTCTCTTTATTATGATGATATGAGATAGACCTGCCCCATGTTTCAAAATTAAAGTCTCGTTAAATTTAAACTTAATAAACTAGCCAACACAATGTACTTGGTTTTATTTTTAAAAAAATAAAACAAAAAAAAAACCAGTTAAATATATATGGTTAATTTGCATCGAGACCATAATATGGAGCTTAGCTTAAAAATATTTGTTTTTCCCTCTTATTTTTACCTGATCTTCTCAATTAACAAAACTATCGGCAACAAAAAACCTTTCTAAAAATAAAAAAATACAAAATTAAAACTCAATCAAGTCAGGTATAAAGTTATTGCCTGTTATGGTACTAGGCTTTCTTTCTTTTGTAGCTATCGAGAATTGTTACCTGGTTTTCAACTGTTGTTAACTAAGAAAGAACTAGTTATAAAAGAAATAGAGATGAAGAGGTGGGGAATAGTCAAAACTAGTTTTATTCACAGATATCAATCCAATTCATGGAATTGAGTTACGATTGTCTTGTCTTTATGTCACCAACAGAGATGCTGATTTTATGTAGGTAGTCGAGAATTTCTTTACAAATAATTGATTTTGCAAAAAATGTATTAGGTATACAATTCAACTTTTTTGCTATTTTAATTGACCAGGACTTGAACAAAAAAATTCATTTCTTTGACGTTTTTTTTTGCACCCTGCGCATATTCTTTCTGTCGTCATAATTAATACTTTATGAAAAACTGACCAATGTAAACTGAGAATTCATATTTAGGTCAGCAATAATGAATAAAATTTTTTTTCTGTTTTTTTCTATTTTCCAAGCTATTTAAGACTGCATTGACAAAGCCTCCATTACGAAAAACTGTTTTTATTTATTACTAGTCTAAAAAAAATATTGCTAAAGCAGGGAAAAAAGAATAAAGACGGTGTGCGGCTGGTTCTTATTGTTTGTTGCCTTTAGACGCCCAATACTAAATATTTTCTAGTGCTATTAGTGATCAGGGTTTTGTCTTCTAGACCATAATACTTAAAAATTAGATCCAAAATCAAATCACAAACAAAAGAATTAAAATTTTTTAAATAAAATGATTGCATTTTAAGAATGCAAAGAAAGTGAAGGCAGAAAAAAAACCCAACTAATTGACTCACAAATAATATAGTTGATTTATCAATTGGATGAATATATTTCAGGAAAACGGAGTTAATCAATTACTCGAAAAATTGAGGGTCCAAAGACAGTTAATCATAATTAATTGTTTTTTTTTACTTTTGTTCTTTTTCGTTTTAACTATATAGACTATTGAAATTGATCAAGATTCAATTGAACTAGAACTATTGACTTGACTAAAAGTGAAAAAACATAAATTCTTTTGATTTAAAAGATTCGATAGCGTTTAGTTTATTTTTTGTTTATTTGATAAGTTTGTGTAGCTTTTGTAAAATTTTTTTATAATTCCAACTCTTCCCCACTCGTATTTATTTTTCATTGGCAAGAAAATTAGGCTTTGTATTTGGCCGAAAAATTCCAAAAAAAAAAAAACTAGAGTTTAGTAATACCATTTGAAGCTAATGCGAAAGCAACCATTTTTTCGATTTGAAGAGTATAGCTAGCCCAATTCAGGAGATCAATTCGAATGACAAAAGACTAAAAAAATCATTTCACGTTGTTCCAGCCGTCAAGTCTCTGAGACTCCTTTACATTTAATTTAAAGAAGTTAATAAAGAACACAGCTCAACTTTATTGACACTCATTACTAAATACATTTTGTATTTATCAGTTGCATGTTCGCTGTTTCTACTAATACGCATCAGTGACAAAGCGTTAGAAATGAAAAGGGTTTTCCCCACCAAAATGCTGTCTTGATTTAAGCTTCAATATGTGGGTATTATAGGCAATGTAAAAGTATCCGTTCTGCTTATCCATATAGGAACGAACTAAAATTGGCTAAAAAATTAGACAGAGATGACTTTTAGTATTATTAATGATGAATCAATAATAGGAACCCCATAATTATCATTAAAGAAAAAGTTTTTTTCTACTACTGTATATAATCAAAAACCAAGAAGTATAAGGGATAAAACCATCTTGTCTCAAGACATAAAATATTTATGAAATGAAATACTCTTCTTTTACTTTTTATAAATTACTTTATTTAAACAATACAGTTAGTACACAATCGTTTTACTAGTCAACCATAGAAAGAGTAAGCTAAAGAAAAAAAGGTTTGAATATTATAATAGCGAGTTTTGTATACTTATCGTTTATACCAACAGATAAGTTTAGTGGTCAGACAATGGATAATTGGATTTTATCTATAACCAAATGAGAATTATGAAAAACAAAAAAACATCGAATTAAGTACAAATATATGAGAGTTGTTTAGCTATAGCATGCAAACAAAAATAATTAGGTAACCAACTTAATTAAGTCCAAACGAAAATATACAACTCAAAATCAAATTTACAATTGTATTGATCATTGATTTCCATATCTCAACTATCATACAATTTTTTAAGAATTTGCCACAATTGAAAGGTTATCGTGGCAGATATATATACTAGTGTTGATCAGGTACTGAAATAGAGCAATAACTGATAAAAACATAGATTGTACTCAAAATCAATAAGTCAAATAAAAAGAAAAGAGGTATTGACGCCTTGTAACTAACAAAAAAAATCTTTAAAAAATCTTAAAAAGAATAAATTCAAAAATGTCAACGAAAGGCCCCACAACCTGTGGGTCACTTTGCTAATGATTGTTAAGTTGACATTTTACATTTTGAAATAATTATTAGCGTAAAATTTGAAATAAAGCAGAACAAATATATTTTTAAGAAAAAAAACAGATATATACACCTCCAACATAAAAAAAAAAAACATCAGCCAAGTCAAGTTGGAAATCGACATTTGTAAAAGTATCAAAAATCATAACTGACAGAATCAATTGTTCAATATGTTAGACTTTGATTATAATGTGAAAAAAAACAAAAAAAACTAAACAAAGCGCAACCAGCCGTGCGCTAGAACGACCCACTTTGCGTGCAAGCCTTCGAAGAATGATAAATGAGCGTTTATAGCCGAGCGAATCTAACGGTGGGTCGAAAAAAGAAAATAATGGGCTCCTATTAAAGGAAAAAAGGATTTTTCAAAATCTCAACATTTCTTTTTTAAAGGAGTCACAAAACTACCCTCCAAACCATATTGGGCACAATGGCTATACAGTAGCTCTATACTATATTTTATTGTCAAATTGAAGACCTATTTTTAAATTTTTTTTATTAACTAAATGTAAAAAAACACCCTGAGTTTTTTTGTAAAAATTTTGAATTCGCTAATTCGAAAAATATAACTAGTAACAAATTAACCACCTCTTATAACAAACATGTTTGTCGCTTTACTCCATGATATTTGCAAGTGTATTTAATCCTTCAAGCATCCTCTTTTATTTCAGTTTTTTTATCTTCTTTTTTCAGCAGTTCGATTGTTCTTCATCCTCTCCTTTTAAACTCTAGTAACTCTTTTACTAGTTTTTTTATTTATTTTCCCTCAGTCATTCTTTTTCCTTCTTTTCTTCATATCAAACTTTTGTCATTCTTTCATATTTCTTTTTCTACAGAACAAAACCAAACTCATAATAAGCATCTAGCTTATCATACGTAAGTATCTATTAATCAATTATCAATCTTATCAAATCTCCAATCTAACTCTTTATTCAGTAATGAAATTTAGCACTTCCATTATATATGGTGCTGCCCTCTTGGGCGTCGCCAGCGCTAAGGCAACCCCTGCTTGTGCCTTTTTACAACCCACAACTACAAGTCACAAAACCTGTACTGGTGCTCCCGTCTGTAACCAAATGACTTCTACGGTCATTGGTAACATTTGGAACAAATGTGCTCAACGTACAACTTCTTACTACTGTAAAACAGATGCTTTGACAACCACCAGTCACTACACTAAAACTTGTACCAGCAAATGTCAGCAAACATCCACTGTTGTTGAAAACAAAGTGGGTTATTGCAACAAAAAGACTACTTCATACTACTGTGTTCCTACAACTACTACAACTAGCCACGCCACAACAACTGGCAACGTCTGCAGCGATATGACTTCTGCCGTAGTTCAAAGCTGGGACGGCAAATGTCAACACTACACCACTTCTCACTACTGTAACACCAAAACTACTTCTCATACTACCGAAACTCTTTCTCCTACCTGTGACCAAATGACTTCTGTTGTTAGCACTTCTTATGATGGTTGGTGCGAACACCAAGCTACCAGACATTTCTGTGCCACTACTAGTCCTTCTTCATCTCCCGAACCAACTACATCTACCAGTACCACAACGATTCCTGCTAAATCAACTTGTGACATCATGACTTCTTCTGTCTATGGTAGCGTTGAAAACAAGTGCAATCATTTGACCACATCTTACTACTGTAAATACACAACCACTAGTGAAACTACAAAGACTTGTCCCTACAAGTGTGCTACTACCACTTCTACCGTTTTAACTAACGTCGGGTATGGATGCAAGCAAAAGACAACTTCTTACTACTGTGCTTCTGATGCCACACCCACCACAACTAGTTACTCTTCCGTCACAAACATGCCTACCTGCGAGGCCATGACTTCAACTGTCATCTCTGATGCTCGCAATGGTTGCCAACATTACACTACTTCTTACTACTGTGCATACACCACCACTTCTGAAACTACCAAGACTGCTACTTCAGACTGTGCTTCTCCTACCTACACAGTTTACAGCAACATTAAGGATAACTGCAAGCAGAAGGTCACTTCTTACTACTGTGCTCCTACTACTACTAGCTCCACTGTCATCCCCGCCACCTCTACTTGTGATATGATGACCACTACTATTTATGACAGAATTGCTTATGGTTGCCACCAGTACACTACTTCTAGCTACTGTGCCTACACCACTACTTCTGCAACAACCCAGACTCCTACCACCAAGTGTGCTTCTACTACCTCTACAGTTTACAGCAATGTCAACAACAGATGTAAGCACAAGACCACCGCTTATTACTGTGTTCCTTCCTCTTCTATCACTACTACATCCTCTACCACCACCACTGCTTCTCCTAGTTGTGAAGTTATGACCTCTACTATTTACAACAACTACAAAGGAGGATGCCGCCATATCACTACTTCTCACTACTGTGCTTACACCACTACTAGCAACACAGTTACCAAGCCAACTTCTACTTGTGATAAATTGACTTCCACTGTTTACTCCAACATTGAAAACAAATGCAAAAAGCAAACTACATCTTATTACTGTGCCGCCACAACCACTAGTTCCACCAGTATGACTGCCGTTCCTACCTGTGAAATTATGACTTCCGTGGTTTACAGTCGTTACGGTTCTGGCTGCAAGCACTACACCACCTCTTTCTACTGCAAGTACACCAGCACCAGTGAGACTACTGTGCCTGCTACCTCTACCTGTGCTACTGCTACATCAACTGTTCTCACTCATGTTTCCAACAGCTGCAGACACAGAACTACTTCTTACTACTGCACAACTACTGTCCCTGCCGTCACTACTTCCTCTAGCACTAAGAGCGTTCCTACTACCTCCTCTAGCACCACTTCCAAGACTACTATCACATCCAGCACCGAAACTGTCCCTGCCACCACTTCTAGCGCTGTTTCCAGCACTGAGACTGTCCCTGCTACTAGCTCCAGCTCATCTGTTGCTTCTAGCTCCAGTTCTTCTGTCGTTGCTTCTAGCTCCAGTTCTTCTGTCGTTGCTTCTAGCTCCAGTTCTTCTGTCGTTGCTTCTAGCTCCAGCTCATCTGTCGTTGCTTCTAGCTCCAGCTCATCTGTCGTTGCTTCCAGCTCTACCACT
>JAJLVH010000855.1:0-14151 GCA_030570155.1 Magnusiomyces magnusii
GGGACCGGCGACGGCTGACGGTCGCTATGTCACGTGCGCGGAAGGGACTGTATGTGGTTGGATACGGGCCGCTGATGGCACAGTTTGGCAGGGAGGAGCCGATGATGGGACGGCTGATGGCGCTAGGCGATGCGGAGCACAGGCTGGAGATTGTCACGGGAGAGATGTATGATACAGCGGAATGCCGGGTCAAGAAAGAAAGACCCGGGTACAGAATTGAGAATGTGGAGCATTTGGGACAGTACGTACACGAAATGGCCACGACGCGACGCGCGTATTTAGCAAAGAAGTAAATACTTAACACGCATAGTTAGTAATAAAGCTTCGAGGAACGTGATTTGCCGATTCAATCGATAAACATCTGGAAGCAAAGATAAGCCCGCGGCTGCGCCAAGCGTCGTTTCCTTCCCCAAGCGGAACAAATGCGTGCGCCACGTGACCGGGTCGGTGACGCATTGGCAGCACTCTTGCGCTTGCCGCGCTGTGATTCGGCAGGAAAAGCGTCACGTGGACTGTCTGGATTCGACTCGACCACCCAAACTCAAATCCACAAACTTCCTCGAGTATAAAAACCCCGCCGATTCCTCCAGCTTTTCTTATTTCCTTCAATCCACTTTTTCTAATCCTGAAATGGTGTATCAATCCTCAAAGTCTTACACCTCGGAACTCGAGGAAGATATCGACAATGCCACTTCTATTCACCAGATCAGAGCCCAGTCCTCGGTCTTGGGTCCTGTCAATAAGTTGATGGTTGCCAACCGTGGTGAAATTCGTGAGTACTTTTTATTTTATTTTATTTTTTATTTTTCTTATCAAAACTAACCATTCTTAATTAGCTATCAGAGTATGTCTCAAATAACATCCATTATTATTTTCACAATCTAATAGATTTTAATTATTTTTTTTTTAGATCTTCAGAACTGCCCATGAATTGTCAATGCTTACTGTTGCTATCTACGCCCATGAAGATAGACTTTCTATGCACAGACTAAAGGCTGATGAGGCTTACGCTATTGGTCCTAAAGGCAAATACACTCCCGTTCAAGCGTACCTCCAAATCGACGAAATCATCCACATTGCAAAGACCCATGGCGTCCACATGATTCATCCTGGCTATGGTTTCCTTTCCGAAAACTCGGAATTTGCTAGAAAGGTCGAAGATGCCGGCATCATTTGGATCGGTCCTCCTCCAAGCGTCATTGACTCGGTCGGTGATAAAGTTTCTGCTAGAAACCTTGCCAACAAGTGTAACGTGCCTGTAGTTCCTGGTACCGACGGTCCTATTGAAGACGTTTCTGATGCCGTCAAGTTTGTTGAAAGTCATGGTTATCCCGTCATTATTAAAGCTGCCTTTGGCGGTGGTGGCCGTGGTATGCGTGTTGTTAGAGAAGGCGATGATATCAAAGATGCTTTCATGAGAGCTACTTCTGAAGCAAAGACTGCTTTCGGTAACGGTACCTGTTTCATTGAACGTTTCCTCGACAAGCCCAAACATATTGAAGTCCAGTTGCTTGCCGATAAACACGGAAATGTCGTTCATCTTTACGAACGTGACTGTTCAGTTCAAAGACGTCATCAAAAGGT
Organism: Magnusiomyces magnusii; assembly: GCA_030570155.1. Lineage (NCBI taxonomy): Eukaryota > Fungi > Ascomycota > Dipodascomycetes > Dipodascales > Dipodascaceae > Magnusiomyces > Magnusiomyces magnusii. Next base: position 1,585 of record JAJLVH010000855.1, read on the forward strand.
TGTTGAAGTCGCTCCTGCTCTCACCCTTCCTGAAAAGGTCCGCAACGCTATTCTTGCTGATGCCGTCAAGCTCGCTACTACTGCAAACTATGTTAATGCTGGTACTGCCGAGTTTTTGGTTGATAATCAAAACCGTCACTACTTTATTGAAATCAATCCCCGTATCCAGGTCGAACATACCATCACTGAAGAAATCACTGGTATCGACATTGTTGCTGCCCAGATCCAGATTGCTGCTGGCGCAAGTCTCGAAACCCTTGGTTTGACCCAAGACAAGATCAACTACAGAGGCTTTGCTATTCAGTGCCGTATCACCACCGAAGATCCCTCTAAAAACTTCCAACCCGACACTGGTAAAATCGAAGTCTACCGTTCTGCCGGTGGTAACGGTGTTCGTTTGGATGGTGGTAACGGTTTTGCCGGTGCCATCATTTCTCCTCATTACGACTCCATGTTGGTTAAATGTTCATGTTCTGGTGCCACTTATGAAATTGCTCGCCGCAAAATGCTTCGATCTTTGATTGAATTCCGTATTCGCGGTGTCAAGACTAACATTCCTTTCTTGCTTGCTTTGCTCACAAACGAAACCTTTGTTAAAGGTGACTGCTGGACTACATTTATTGACGACACTCCTAGTCTTTTCGAAATGATGACCTCCCAAAACCGTGGTCAGAAATTGTTGGCTTATCTTGCTGAAATCACTGTCAATGGTTCTCAAGTTGCTGGCCAGCGTGGTGTTCCCGATCTTTCCGGTGAAGCCACCATTCCTGATCTCATCAACAGAGCTACCGGCAAGCCCATTGATATTTCTGCTCCTCCTCCTCCTGGCTGGAGAGACGTTCTTCTCAAAGAAGGTCCTGAAGGTTTCGCCAAGGCCATTCGCAAGTTTGACGGTACTTTAATTATGGATACCACTTGGCGTGATGCCCACCAATCGTTGTTGGCTACTAGAGTTAGAACTTACGATTTGCTTCAAATCGCTCCATCTACTGCTCACGCTCTTTCTGGCGCTTTTGCTCTTGAATGCTGGGGTGGTGCTACTTTTGATGTTGCCATGCGTTTCCTTCATGAAGATCCTTGGGTCCGTCTTCGCAAGCTCAGAGCTGCTGTTCCCAATATTCCTTTCCAAATGCTTCTTCGTGGTGCTAACGGTGTTGCGTACTCTTCTCTTCCCGATAATGCCATTGACCAATTTGTTTTGGAAGCCAAGAAGAATGGTGTCGACATTTTCCGTGTCTTTGACGCTTTGAACGATTTGGAGCAGCTCAAGGTTGGTGTCGATGCTGTTAAGAAGGCTGGCGGTGTTGTTGAAGCTACTATTTGTTACTCTGGTGACATGCTCAACCCCAAGAAGAAGTACAATCTTGAATATTATCTCAAGGTTGTTGACGAGATTGTCAAAATGGGCACTCACATTCTTGGTATCAAGGATATGGCTGGTACTTTGAAACCTGCTGCTGCTACTAAGCTTGTTGGCAGCATTCGTGCCAAGTACCCTGACCTTCCTATCCACGTCCACACTCACGACTCTGCTGGTACTGGTGTTGCTTCTATGACTGCATGTGCTCTTGCTGGTGCCGATGCCGTTGATGCTGCTTCCAACTCCATGTCTGGTTTGACTTCCCAGCCTTCCATTTCTGCCATTTTGGCATCTCTTGAAGGCCGCATCAACACCAACCTTGATCCCAAGCTTGTTGGTGACATTGATCCTTACTGGGCCCAAATGCGTCTTTTGTACTCATGCTTTGAAGCTGATCTCAAGGGACCTGATCCAGAAGTTTACCAGCACGAAATTCCAGGTGGCCAATTGACTAACTTGTTATTCCAAGCCCAACAGGTTGGTCTTGGTGCTCAATGGAAGGAAACCAAGCAAGCTTATGTTGAAGCCAATTCTCTTCTTGGTGACATTGTCAAGGTCACTCCTACTTCTAAGGTTGTTGGTGACATGGCCCAGTTTATGGTATCTAACAAACTTTCATACCAAGACGTTTTGGACAAGGCTTCCACACTTGACGTTCCAGCTTCCGTGCTTGACTTTTTCGAAGGTTTGATGGGTCAACCCTATGGCGGATTCCCTGAGCCTCTTCGTTCTGAGATTCTTCGTAACCAAAGACCCAAGCTTACTGAGCGTCCTGGCAAGTTCCTCAAGCCTCTTGATCTTGCTGCCATCAAATCTGACTTGGAAAAGCGATTCTCCAACATTAGTCAAACCGACATTGCATCTTACAATATGTACCCCAAGGTGTATGAAGATTACCGCAACTACACTGACAAGTATGGCGATCTTTCAATTGTTCCTACCCAATTCTTCCTTGCACCTCCTACAATTGGCAAAGAATTTGCTGTTGAGATCCAGCAGGGTAAGACTTTGGTCATTAAGCTTCTTGCAGTTGGCGAGCTTTCTCCACAAACAGGAACTAGAGAAGTTTACTTTGAGCTCAACGGTGAGATGCGTAAAGTCACTGTTGACGATCACAATGCGGCAGTTGAGACGGTGACCCGACTCAAGGCAGATTCCCAAAACCCGAATGAAGTTGGAGCACCCATGGCTGGCGTTGTTGTTGAAGTCAAGGTCAAGGAAGGATCCGAGGTCAAGAAGGGCGATCCCATTGTGGTTCTTTCGGCCATGAAGATGGAAATGGTTGTTTCGGCAGGCGCGTCGGGCAAGATTTCAGAAGTCTTTGTTAAAGATGGAGATTCTGTTGATGGTTCCGATTTGCTTTGCAAGATTTTGAAGGATTAATAACGGTTTGTTTTGATGATATGTAATGATTTTATGTAAAAAAATGCAAAAACAAAAAAAAGAATAATTTATTTGAATCAATTCGATGTTGGTGAAGAACAAATGTAAATCGGTGGTTTGTCATTATTAGTAAATATTACGTAATTATATATTAATGCGATGTTTAAGTTGATTCTTAACTTTAATTTTTTGGTTTCGTGAATAATTATAATCAAAAAATTAAAATGAATAGACAGGCGATTATCAGAAAAAGAAAACTAAACAATTTGATTGGTATGTTTATGAAATTTTTTTATAATAAATTCATTCTATTTACTAACGTTGATTGAGAAATTTCTGATTCTTGCAATGAACCTGATGTAAATAGTGCTGATGATGAATCAATAAAAAAGTTGAAAAAGACAAAATCTAAATCATTTAAAGTATCTGTTCACGATAGTGATACCAAAAAAGAAGAAGAAGAAGAAGATGATGATGATGACGATATTGGTGCGTTGGATGTTGCTTTATCTTTAAGAAAACGTCGAAAAATGTATCCCATGTCTAGTTCAAAATCTATTTCTAGTTTAAAGAAAAGTTCTATTTTGAAGCCAAAAGTTGATGACAATTTAAATCCAACTAATCCAAATACCAATACCAATAATATCATTAATGACCAACAACCACAAAACAGATTTGTTGCTGCAGTTTCGACTACCCTTGTTCCTCCTACTAAACCGGTTCCTACACTTGTGGATCCCGCAAAACTTGAAAAGGCTAAAAAAGAAAGTGAAAGGTTTACACAAGAGTTGTTGAATAGTATTCCTTCAAGTTTGCCAAAAAGACCAAAAAGTCAATCAATCAATAATAATAACAATGATGGAATTGCAAATAAATTGTTCAAGTTTTTGCCAGGTTCTCGAATTAAACTTCCGCCTGATCAAGAAGACTCAATTGCTCAAAATGTGGGAAATGAAAAGATACCAAACCAATCTCAATCTCAAAATTCAAATCAACTCAACACAGGACAAAACAATGGACAAAACAATAACGGACAATACAAAAAATGGAATAATGAAATGATAAAGCCTAGAGGACTATATTCTACAGATGAAGAAGTTAAAAACTTTGCAGTCAGTGGAAAAATTGTTGAAGTCGATTTGAGAAACAAGTGTGGCGATAGCAAGAAGACTAAACCGGTGTATACTGTTAATACCAATAAATCAACATCAACACCAATAACTTCAAATTTACAATTACAAAAAGGAAATGAAACCAATAATAAAACCAATGATAAAGACATTTTAACACGAAGCTTGGAATCGATATTTAAATCAGCAGATTCGTCATTTTTGGATCCAACGTATAGTAGATCCATGAGTAACGATAAATTAGCGCGGTTTGGAAATAGTCATCAAGCTAGGGATAAAGCCAACAATTATAAAAACGAAACAGAAGAAGAAAGAAGTAAAAGATTAAGAATTGAGCAGGCAAGGAAAATGCACGAGAATATAGAAAGAGTGATGAGACAACGGGATCAACGAGGAGGAAGAACTAGAGGGTTTATCGGACGAAAGACAAGAGGAAAAAAGTAAATATTGAATAAATAAATATATAAAATTGTTTTTTTTATTTATCAAATCTGATTGACATTTCGACACCAGCTACAGAATAACCACACTTTTTATAGAATTCAACGTTATGCTCAGCACAATCTAAAATGATTTTATAAGCACCTTGAACCTTTCCAATCTCAGTGAGAGCAGAGATCAGCTTGATTCCCAACTTTTTGCCCTGCTGCGATTTGGCGACCGCAATGTCTTCAATATGGCCAACCAGGCCACAGCCGTGGATCAGTTTACGTTCAATGATGACAGTCCCCACGCTGACAATCTGGTTTGATTCGTTGGTGATGACGATTGTGAAGTAGGTGTCGTTGTGGGATTTCCAGTAATCAAAGAGCTGGCCGAATGTGTCGGAGGTGACGGTGCCGACAGACGTTAAAGAAGAAAGAGTTTCAAGGACTCCACGGAAATGGTCGTTGCGTGTAATTGGTCGCAGTGTGTAGCCGGCAGGAAGAGAAGATGCGATTGATTGAGGAATGAGGTTGGAGTCAAACAAAAGTTCTGAAGAAAGAGGTTGAGTGAATGCCATTTTGGTGATGGTTTCAAGATGATTTCAAGGTTTAAATGAACAAAGGTTTTGGCTTTTTATAGACAGAAAACGTGGAGCGGCTGTGCGTGCCTAAAATAACTAAATTAGTGTTGAAAAACGACTAAACCAGAATGACTGCATGGGTTCGATTCAGAGTCATGGTTTTCTTTTTTATTTTGCAATATTTAAACCAATTTCGATTTTTCAATTTCAACTTCAACTTCAATTTCAATTTGAATCGAAATTGAAATAAAATAAAATAAAACAAAAATGATTGGCTCGATTTCTTCATTTGCTCGTTTTTCAGCTAATCCATTGGCTAAAGCTTTTAAACGTTCTCTCGTCACTTCTTCTTATGTCCCTCCTTCTCCTTTTGGTCCCAATGACAAAAAACCTCGTCACCTTCTTTCAATTGACGATTTGACTCCTCAGGAACTAAACACTCTGGTTTCAAACGCCATCAAACACAAAAGACTTATCAAATCCCAAAACCCTGACGGGTTGTCTGGTCATGCTTTGGCTGCGTCAACTGGCGGTCTTCGTGGCCAAGTAGTTCCTTTGATCTTTTCAAAACGGTCAACTAGAACTCGTGTTTCCACTGAAGGTGCCGTTTCTTATTTAGGCGGCCATCCAATGTTTCTTGGAAAAGACGATATCCAAATAGGCGTCAATGAGTCTTTATACGACTCTTCTCGCGTCATTTCCTCCATGTCTGCTGCAATTGTTGCTCGTGTAGGTCCTCATTCTGATATTCTTGGACTTGCAGAGCCATCTAGCGTTCCTGTCATCAATGCGCTTTCCGATCTTTTCCATCCGTTCCAAGCAATCACGGATATCATGACCATTCGTGAACACTTTGCTCCAAACAACTCGGCAAGCGACGCTCTTAAAGGTCTCAAAGTTGCTTGGGTTGGCGATGCTACCAACGTTTTGCATGATCTGGCTATTGCTTGTGCTAAATCCGGCATTCACATTTCTGCTGCAACTCCTGTTGAATACCCAGTCAATCTTGATATTGTAGAAATGGTTAGACGTGCTGGTGACGAATCCGGTGCCATTTTCGAAACCACTACTGATCCTTTGGTTGCCATTAAAGATGCAGACGTCGTGGTCACCGATACTTGGATCTCCATGGGCCAAGAAGACGAAACTGCTTTGAAACTTCAGCAGTTTGCTGGCTATCAGATTACTCATGATATGGTCAAGTCTGCTGGTGCCAACAAGGATTGGGTCTTTATGCATTGTCTTCCTAGACATCCTGAAGAAGTTGCAGATGATGTTTTTTATTCAAACAAATCGTTGGTTTTCCCAGAAGCAGAAAATAGATTATACGCTGCTATTTCTGTTCTTGAAGGTTTTGTAGTCAACAAAGGCAAGTTTTAGTTATTTACATATTTACATATTTACATATTGAATAGACGTTTATCGATTGTCTTTTTTTTTTTTTGATTTTTTTTTTTTTGATTTTGGAGCTGAAAAATTTTGGTTTTTCTTTATCGATACCAGAATTAGTCACTTTATGACTGACGCGCGGCTGGAAATAGTGATGTGAAAATGATACAAAAGTTTGTGAAAAGGTATTAGAAATTAAAGTGTCGTGAATAGCTGTTTTCTTGTCCAATAGCTGTCGGGATTAATGCAATTACTAAGTCTAGAACTTTGGATTTCAAATGTTGGGCATGATCAAGTGTTTGGATGCTCAAAAGAGCATGAACAGAGACTATAATCAAAGTAAATTGCCATTGATCACAAGAGACGATCAGCGACTAGGTAGTTGAACAAGTGACTGGCTTGTGACTGGCTTGCGATTGTAAAGTCTGAAAATCTAAAAGTCCAGATTTTGTGTTTTATTTGGTAATTAGAAGCATTAATCTGTTTTTAAATACATTGGATTTATAAGAAATTTTGATACAATGAGTAGTTTGGTTGAAACTGGTTTTTGTAACAGAAACACAAATTAGACGAATTGTTTGTAATTCAAATGAATATATATTCAATTCAATTCCCTGTATTTTTATTTATTATTCAATACTATCAATCAACACTCAAAATGATTCAACTTACAGTTCCCAGCTTTTTATCATCCAGATTAGTTCGTGCTAAATCTCATCTCATCAGCGAAATGATTGAATCTCCCGACAAGACAGTACAAGAAAACCAACAATATAAAAAAGCCTGTGAAGGAATTTGTTGTCCTGCTATTGCTGAATTGGCTACGAAAAATTCGGCCTGTGTTCCGCCAGCTTGTTTACCACCTTCGTATCTGTCTTCATCTTGTTTATCGTCTTGTTTACCGTCTAATCCACATTCTAAATATTCACCCAACTTTTCTAAATGCAAACCTTTGGACACTCTTTGTGCAGCTTCAAACAAACCTCATATTCAAGCATCCACTAATTCAAAAAAAGCTACCCATCCACGTTCTTCTTTAGAAATTTGGTCACAACAATCCAAATCTGGTGCTCCTAGTAAACAAAAGTCAGGACGGCCACGCAAGCCTCTAGAAAGCAGATATTCCTTGTCGCTTCCATTACAATCGATCCAAGAAGAATCGCAGTTGAGCAGTTCAAGCATCAACACTCAATTTCTAGACATGATGAGTCAAGAGTTTACATTTGATGGCCAAAACGTGTGTCCATCATCTCCGCCTTTGCACGCCGCTAATCCAAACAATCTCATGTCACCCAAAATCATGCCCCATCTTGCATCGCCCCAGCCATCAATGCTCAAGTCACTGAATTGATTTTTTTTGTTTTGATTTTTTCTTGTTTTTTATCAGTTTTTATAGTTTGTAATGATCTTTTGTATTTGTTATTATTAATTTGAATTTCTCATTGGTCAATAATTGTAATTGTAAATAACTTTGTGTTTCCAATTATGTCTAGTGCGGCTGTGCACTGATCAGACAAAATTAAAAAAAAAATTAAAAATAAACAAAATCACACGCGTTTTTCTTATTCTTTTTTTTTTAAAAAACTTTAAAATCGTGGCAATGAATTCACAAAATAACGAAATCGCTGGTTCTGTGCCAAAAAACAATGCCACGCCTAGTTTGGTTTCGTCATCATGCTCTGCAAACAAAGTGCCAAATCCTTTAATACCATCAACATCTCTTAAACGCAGATACGTTGCGATTAATCCAAATACTATCAATACCAATTCTAATCGTGTATCTTTGGCTCCTAAACTTCAGTCTTTATATCCAAAAATTGCCACTCCAGGTCGATTTGCTGGTTCATCCAGTTCTCAAATACCTTCTCAACAAATTTCTTCAAAAAACTGTTCTAAACATGTCAAAATCTTGCCAAATACCAAACCTCATCCTCCAATCACTCGCACCAAACCTGTCAAGATTCTACCAAACTTAGAACCCATACATTCACTTGCTCCTATCAATCCCAGCTTTCCACACATTTCCATCAAATCTACTGACAAAACTGCTAAACACAAACGGCACATAACAGCCAAAATTTTACCAAACTTGGAGCCCTCAAAACCCAAATCCAAATCTAAAGAACTTGTTAAACAAAATGCTTTTAAAAAAAGAATCGGCCCTGTTAAAATCATACCATGTCCGGATCATATGAAACCTCCGCATTATGTCAATACCGACGTGCCTCTTATTCAAATAAAATCTACTCAACATAATTATTCATTAGCCCGTGCAAGATCTTCCAAGACTTTTAGAAATTCACATTCATCAAACTTGTCTTCTTTTCCGGTTCAAAAAAGTTCAACTCCAGGTAGTAACGTATCTGAAAACGGTGAGCAAGTTAAGAAATCACAAACATGTACAAATGATAATTGCAATCAGCCACTTTCTATACAACATACTTCATGTGATTTCAACAATAAACAAGCTGATACAAGATTAGATAAAGAATATTTTTCATCTGATGATGATCTAGATATTTTTAATGAATGTTAGTATTTTATTTATTACTGCTATTATTTACACTGATTAACATTTTTTTAGTAATGAACGGCAAACAAATAGAAGGCGATAGCACTGGTTATAACGACACTGAATTTATTGATTCCGGTAACAATGAACCTCACACAACGCTACCAAATTTGTTATCGCCAAATTCTCAGAAGTTACGTAACCCTGAGGTATCTAGTTTGCCCACTATTTCACATGGTGGTGACGATGAAGCAGAAGAAGATTATACAAATCAGTATAAATGTCTTGAAGAAATAGAGCAAGCACTGGACAAATACCAAACAAACGGATCTGATAACCTTACCCAATTCGGGTCTGCAAGTTTTGGCAAGTACGTCAAGATTTTAAATCACTGTGTTGTTGAACACAACGCTAGTGAAGAATTCATGGCTGGACTGTTGGACATTTTGTTTACGAAAACGAAAAGAGCAGAGCATAATCAAAGGCTAGAAGAGTTGGTGGAAAAGGTGGTTAAGGAAGAAGGGGTACCAAAGAGTTTAGAAGAGATGAAGAAACGTAATCAGCGTGTGAGGAAAAAGAAAAAGGTGGGAGGAGGTGGAGAAGAAGATAAAATTGAGGATGGAAAAAAACATGATGAAGATGAATGTTATTCTAATGCATTTTCTTTTCTGGATTCAATAAGTTCGTTCATATTTTTAGAAAAGTCAATTGCAAAAGAACCAGAATCTGGAATTGGTTCTAATAACAACGATCAACAAACATTCCAAAATGTGATGAATAAAGGACCTAATAAAAGATGGAAAGGAAAGAAATGATTTTTTATTAATTTGAGGTCATGATTGGACAATATTCGAGGTTTTGAAGTCTTTGAAAAAGATTAAGGATAGTTACTAATGTCGATTGAAGGTCATGTTGCAAGCAAACAAGAATTTTAATGACATGAAAGTTCAAAATTAGATTAAACTGCCTTTTTTTTTTCTTACTTTATATCAATCTTTATACAATTTAAAATGAATCAAGTATGATGTCTGGATTCAATAAACTAATTTGTCTTGAATTCAGTATCAATACTTGATCAAAACTGACGTTCTTTTTGCTTGCTTATCATTTATTGTATTTATTGTAATTATTTATTGTAATCCTTAATTGTGTCAGTTTCAATTTTTTATTTTATTTTATTCAAATCGTTAAAATCATTAAAATCATTTTCTTGCTTACTTCGTATTTGACACCTTAATCAAGTAATCACTTTTTTATCTTTCTATTATTGAGTTTCACAAAGCAATGTTTGTCAATTATAGTTGATACAGCTATCGATTGCGTATAGAATAAAAGTAAATTTTCTTATATTTTTTTCCCTTCATTTATAAGGTTTTTTTTCTAAACTTTAATTGTTTTGAAAAAAATGAAAATCAAATATAAAAAGTAAGAAATTAATGTAACAATTGTATCGAACAATTGACATCATTGAAATCATTGTATTTTTATTTATTTTTTATTATCGATATTATTCAGTCGGTTTTAGATATTTTAAAAAATTAACGATTTGTTAATTTCATTCTAAATCCATCAACATTAAAATATAAATAAAAAAAACGTTTTGTTCCTTGTGATTCTACTCATGTAACGTTTATTCAAGTAACGATTCTATTTAAATGATTGTTTTACTCTGAGCAAATGTGGTCAAGATGTATGGACTACTTTTATGATATAATGAAGTCTATCCATAGTTTGTTTGTTTGTTTTTTTAATTAATTGTTTGAGGATAAATCATTGATAATCAATGATTATAACGAATTAACGAATTGTCGTATTTTAAAAAGTAGAAAATATAAAAAAAAATTTGGTTATCCGAGAAAAGGTCCTGAGAACGGTTTATATTGAAGAATAGTTTTTAATGGTTTAAAAGTTTTGAAGTGTTCAATAGTTTAGATAATTAGCAAAAACATTCTCACACACTGATCACAAGCCATCATCATATCATTAACATTTCAATCATCAACATGTTTAAATAATAACTGATGATATTAATTAGGTTTTTTATCGGTATTATTTCGTAGTGCATTCATTAACATATTTATTGTCAGGTTAATCATGGATATTTCATCATCGCTAAATTCCTCGTTACTAAATTATGTATACAAGAAATGAATACCAATACATTTGGCGCATATTCAAGTAACTTTGGTTTTTGTTTCATTTGTGGACCAGAATATTGGATGGTTCCAAATTTGCAATTTAAATACTTTTTTTTGATTGAATGAACTGATGAGGATAAATACATTTACCGGCATGAACTACTTGATTGATTAGTCAATTTATTGAAGTTGCTTTCATATAGAAATGTGAAAAAAAAATTTTCTATTTTCATTTTTTAACCGAATTCCGACCAATAGAAAACCTGTATTTGCTATATTTAATGGTTTTCATCAAGACGCAAATAAATCAAAACATTTAATACAAAATTATTATAAATAAAAAAGGTATTTATTGGATTTGTTATTTTCAAGAATGGTTTTTTTGTTGGTACCACTTGTGATCATTATTTATGTAATACCCATAATTTATATTTATTTGTTTTTATTTTTTATTAAATCATTTGTAAAACTAAAAATCCGAGTTTAAAATCCTTTTGAAAACTATTGTGAATAATTAGGCCTTGAAAATTGTAGTAATTTTTTTAAAAAGAAAGAGCAAGATTTTTTGATATTGTTGTATATTTCATTTGTTAATAAAATGAAGTAGGATATATTATTGAAGAGATTTAAACGATCAAGTATTTCTATATGAATCGTTTTATTGAAGACAATAAATACCAATAAAAACTTGATTAAAACACATTCAATAGCGAAATTTCACTCTGTTTCTTAATTACGCCTGAATTAAAGAACCAGCTGAGATAAGCAAGCTTTATGGCTGTCGCCCACCGTTTTCTGTTATCGATAAGACTATGTATGTAAGTTACAGAAAACAGGACACGAAAAATTGTAAACGCTTTTTTTTTGGAATTGGAAGAAGTATAAAAAGAAGAAATTAATATTTGAGTTTCTAATCCAGTTTGACATTTGGGAAAATAAGCTTTGTGTACGGGTTTTATACTAATTATTTTTATTGATTGGATATTTTTTTTAAATATGAATTGTAACAGAATCTAGAGCAATAACCACATTTGTTTCTGCCTTTTATTTATTGATATTTCTTTACTGTTGACCACTAAAACTATTATTGTGTTTGTAGAATAAGCCCGGTTTTGATTTTTGAGAGTTTGGAAAGTCACCTGGTCATTGACGCACCACACTCTCTTTTCACAAACTGGAGCTTGTTTTCAAAACAGTCGCAGTTTGTGTTTATTTTTGATTAACGGCTGACTTCAGAAAAAGTCAAAAAATCTTGGAAAGTTTTTAGAAACTATTTATATATATTGCAACAGCCATTTTGTTATAAACTGACATCATAATTGTCGACTGTACATTTTCATGACAATCAATTGATTGACTTTGGTCAATGATGTTCGATAGTAATTACTTAACGGATTTATTACTCGTCGTTTGTTTTTATTTCATCATAGAAAGCGGACTTTGAACGAAACAAAGCATGGTGTGGTTTGTTAGTTTGCACAATTGAGAACGTAACGTGACCTTAAGAGTTGTGTATGCAGAAATACGCTTTTAATTGGTGTGATTGTTTTAAAAAGATTTAAATGGTTTTTTAAAAGTTTGTTGTATGGCTCATATGCAAAAATAGACTACTTTTGACGTAACTAGTCCTGTACTATTTTTTTTTTTTT
>JAJLVH010000856.1:0-14142 GCA_030570155.1 Magnusiomyces magnusii
GAAAGTGGACGTTTATGGGCGGCTGGCCAAGATGTATGGAAAAGACGAGGTGCTGACCAACTGGCCGCATGGCTCAATGTATGCATTTCCGTCGAATTCTGATCTCAATCTTGATCTCAATTCAGATTTTAACAAAGAAAAAACAAAACTGCTCCACAAATGGAAGTTTTGTTTGGTTTGGGACATCAGAGTCAAACCCCTACACTTTAATTCTGTAGCCGAAGCACATTCCGTAATCAAAGGCTCGCTAGTTCCCTATTCTCCAACCAATTCCATCAACAGTACAAACAGCACGTCCCTACAAGAACGCCAGTATGTTGCTACCTTCCCGTCCGCTTTTAAAGAAATGGTGAAAATCAATGGGCTGCTCAAAGCTGTGGAAATCGTTCATCAAATCCTTTTAACCAATCTTTAATTCATTAACTTATTTATTTACATAAACCCAATACAAACAAAACTATTCCATCATTGAATCATCATTGCCCAACAGGTTTCCAAGACTCATCACATTAGACCGGTCCTGCTCCGGGCTTTTCACAACCAACCCTTCTTGGTAATGCGTGGGCTGCATCAACGGAAACGTGGCCATGGATGGGTCCAGCGGGCTCATGAGCGGACGAACTGGCTGGCTTTGCTGGCCAGTGTACTGGACCTGTTCCATTGGCATCGCGGGCTCCATGTGCGAAGCCCCGTTGAATCCAATCGGCGGGGCCCCGTAAATGTTTGCGTCGTACGCAATGCCTTCGTTCACTGGAATCGCGCCTTCAAACATGGGAATCCCGCTTGGAGGCGAATATCCAACTGGTATCTGCGTGCTGTTCAACAACGGTTCCAATGGCTCCAAGGGCTCCAAGGCTTCACTCTTTTTCCCCCGTTTCTTCGACGCTTTCGGCTTTTTGGGCTTGTCGTTAATATCGTCATTGGCTTCACCATTGTTTCCCTTTTTCTTCGCCCTCTTGGGCTTGGATTTCCCACCTTCTTCGTTCTCCACACCCACAGCTTCGCTTCCTTCTTCTTCATTGTTTCCGTCGCTGGACTTGGACGCAGGATACCGGCGCTCGTTCTTCTTTACTGCCAGTTCAAATTGCTTTTCAACCTCTTTGGCCAACCGTTCTCGCTCTTCTCTAAACACCTTTTCCACTTGTCCATACTCCTGGTGCTCCCTTTCATACAACACTTGGTCTCGGATTTTGCGTTGCTCAACTATCTCCCGTTCCAACTTTTCTTCTTCTTCAGTTTGGGTCTCGTTCCATTGCTTGAGCCACCGTAATGTCCGTCGAAACACTTTGGCCATCGCCAAGCTTTCTTCGCCAAAACTCGACGGGTATTCAATCCGGTTGTTGACTGTAGCTTTTGTGCGACTCTTCTTGTTGATGGAATTTCCATTGTTAGGAAAACCGTTGGTCAAGCCCAACGTTATTACGCTGTTGATCGAACTAGATGGCGTAGCCACGGCTTCAGTGTTTGCATTGTTTGTGGCACTAGTTCCGGCCACAGGCTCTTTTGATCCTGAACCTTCTGGTGTGCCAGTACTTTGACCCAAATGGTCTTGTGGTGGTACATGTCTTTTTCTCTTTTTATGCACCAAAAGCGTGGCCAAATCATCCTTGTTTTCACTTCCTCTAGATGCCGGTTTTTCAAATATTCCAAATTCTTCCGGGTAGTCTTCAACGTCGCTATCGTATAATGGATCGTGATTCTTGATTTTAATCCATTCTCTGTACATGGCGCCAGCCTTACGTCGACGTCTTTTGTTTTCACAATCTTTAATCATCAACATTTTCTTGATTTCGATTTGACATTGTTGTTCCCGCGCTGCCGCTTTATAAGCAATGGGATCAACAATAGTCAACTCAGTCGGCGACAAATGCGCATTTGCAACGACATTCAAAATACTTGCTGCATCGGTTTTGAACCCGTCTTTTCCGTTTTTGGCAACTTCGTCTTCATAAAGTTTGGACATGATTGGAATAAATCCAGAAGCGTTGGGATCGCCGCCGATTAAAGGCGTGCTTGTTTCTGAATTAGACCCCGTAACAGATTTACTTCCAACAAAATTTGTCTTTTTGCGACCACTGCCATTGTCGCCATTTTTAGATTGTAAACCCAAAACTATACCATTTGCCGAAACAGAAGCTGAAGAAGCTGGAAATTGCTGGGTCGAATCAATATAAAATTTTCGTTCTCTGGTCATATTATTTCCATATTCAATTTCATTTTCAGGATCAACATTTTCCAACAACACTTGTTCAGGCGTCAGTATTTCAAAATCGGGGACTTTTGTTTGGTTTTCCTCGTCATCTAAATCAATTGAATCAATTGAGCCGCTACCAAACGGGTTCTGTGCCAATTGCTTTGGAGACAAGTCGGTTTCAAGAAAGGCCCACATGAGCCAAAGAAAAGCACGACCACGGGATTCACTTGAAAGTTTGTTATTCATGATCAAATCGTGAAACTCGTAAGGCGTGGCAAAAAACTTGTTTTGAAGCTTGTTGGCATAGGTCGACATTAAAAAAACCAAATTAATTGGGTTTGTTTTGGGAAAAGTTTTGATTTCTTCCAAAGCTGTAAAGGTATTTGGTTCAGGTCGGTCTTCACACGCACCTTTTAAAATAGACTTTAATCGAGGCGCGTCTTGTAACTGTTTGTATTCGCTTTGATCGTTATACGTTTGTAAAGAAGGAATGGGATGGTATGTCCGTAATTGCGCTCTCATTTCTGGAAAAAAGTTGAGGGTGGTATTCATTCGTCCCACATTGACGAGCAAACACACCATTGCCATGTTGAGACCGGCTTTGCGGTCGCCAAGTAGCTTTTCGCAAAGAATCTTGGACGTTTTGGAAGAACGAGCCATGGCGTCGATATAAATGTCGGCAAAGGTGTAGGTTGAGTCCGAAGCCTCGTAACTGTTTCGAAAGACCTTTTGGGTATTGTGGAAAACGCAAGCCAAAAAGTCGTATTGGATGTCGGCTCGCCATAAAGGCTCACCGTCTAGTTTTTTCAAGTGTTTGATTTTGGAACCTCCGTGGAGGGTTTGGAACGATCTGCTATGAGACCGACGCTTGTCATCGTTTTTGGTATTGTTGCTGGTGGTGGTATTAGTATTAGAAGTGGAACTTCCTAAAGACGCACTTCGACGTTTAGTAGATTGAGATTGATCAATGTCTTCGTGTTCGTGTTCATGCTCGTGTTCGTGTTCATTTTCTTGTTCGTGTTCGTGTTCTTGTTCATTCTCTTGTTCATTTTCATGTTCTTGTTCATGTTCATGCTCTTGGTTTTCAACTTTGGAATACATCGATACATCTTCAGGCTGCAAAACGTCAGCTGGCAAGTCAGTACTAATGCCTACACTAGTCGAAGGATGGTTTGAAGAAAATGACATTCTGTTTATTTTAAACTTTTAGAACCTGCAATTTTCAAATTTCTTGTTAATTGATATTGTCAATAAAAAAACAAATAAATATAAATAAATATAAATAAAAAATAGATAAAAAACAAATAAATGGTGGCTTTGGGCCGCTTTTTATACAAAACCAAATAAAAGCCCATCAAAGGATTTGTGAATATCACGTGTATTTCGATTTACGAAGGTTTCAAAGCCAAAGTTTACATTTGCATTCAAGTTTGCAACCGAAAACTAGCTTCAAAACTAAATTCAAGCCTAAAATAAACAAATTACTTAGTCTCGGCTGGTCCATCTTCATCTTCGCTGCCCAGTTCAAACAAGTCCTTGCTTTCTAATGGACTTTCATCCGATTTATACAAATCAACTGCCTTTTTTCCAACACTTAATTCGGGTTGGTTAGATGGCGACGATGGCCCTCCTTCTTCATCTTTATACCCTTCGTTATCCTTCTTCAAAAGCGAAGAACCTGCGTTATACGACGAACCATCGTGGTCTTCTTCTTCTTCTTCATCTCCACTCAACGAAAAATCGTTATTCAAATAATCCAGCTCTTCTCCCAGTTCTTCGTCTGCATTCGCATTTCGGGAATTCAAAAAGTTGAATCCCTTGCCTTCTTGTGATCGCTTACGCTTAAGCCACCAAAGGTATCCAAAAACTGCAACAACAAAGCCCAAAATAATCGAGGCAGATCCATAAACCCAAGCTGCTGTGTTTTTAGACATGCCAAATGTCGGAAATACTGATCCAAGGAATGAGCTCTTGCCTTCATCTTCACTGTCTTCATTGTCTTCATCAGTTTCCTTGTCTTGATCTTGATTTTCGTTTTCCAACCCTGTAGGTGATGGTATAGAAGCATTTGTGCTTTCTACACCACTTGTAGTCAATGCTTCTTCAACAGATGTAGGCGTAGCAGGTTCTTCAGAAACATCAATCAATGAAAATGAATCGGTGGGACTCTCAGATTCAGTCAAAGTTGCTGATTCTAAATTCTCCGATTCAGTCAAAGTCGTCGACTCTAAATTTTCAGATTCAGTTGCAATTTTCGATTCAACTGGACTATCCCACTCAATTGGTTCCAATTCATCGACTTTATCCATACCCGGAAATGTTCTAGCTTTAGATGCATCTATCGATTCTCCCCACAAAAAAAGTCTCCAATCAACAAGTTTAGAGGCCGTGTTTCCAGTCAAACTAGAACCATGTTCAAGTGTCAATTTCCAGTCACCAACACCTGATTCTCCCCAATGAGCTACCGACATAAAGTTCCAGTCGTTCACGCCATCTCTAGACGTGTCCATTTTACGAAGTGGCATAATTTCTGATTTGACCCCAGATGGACTAGTTAGCGTCATTTTAAGTGCACCACGATGACTGGATTCCGCATTGACATGAACTTGAATATGCTCCAAACGCTCCACATTAGACTTTTTCAAATCATCTTCTGTAACTGTAACTGTAAATTCAACAGGTTTAGATGCCTCAGCAGGAACTTCAGCATCTTCAGTCATTTTAGATGAAAAGTACCACGATTGAGGTTTAACATTTTCCCAAGTTTTTGCACGCTCAACAATAGCAGAAGCATCTAGTTTTCCAAATCCATAAGCGTGATGAAACAATTTTCCAGACGGTGTTTCTTGCCAGCCAGCTTCTTCGCTATTAACTTGAACCGCAGTTTCCCATGCCAAATATTGCATATCGCGCCACGTCAAACCGGGATTGGCTTCCAAGACAAGAGAAAAAATTCCAGCGGCAATTGGTGCCGCAGCAGAAGTACCACCATGTGTTCTTGCACATTTTCCGTTAACATCAGTAGTATGAATATAATCACCACTTCCTGAACTATAAGTGACAACCATATTTGCACTACAACTTTCAGAGTAAATTGGATGAATACCTTTTCTGTCAATTGCAGCAACAGTAATTGAATAAATGCTATTGGTATAACCATCAAAATTGCAGTTGTCATCTACCGCACCACCATTACCAGACGCAAAAACATAAATATTTCCTTTTTCATCACGACCTTTTTGAACGGCAGTAAGCATAGCTTTTTTGACAATTTCTGGTGGCGCTTCCATTGTTTGACCATTATCGGAAGGACCCCATGAACATGAATAAATATCGTTCTTGTCCATTGCAAAGTTGATAGCAAGAGCTTCATCGGAAGGTAAGATTCGTTTAGACAAAATACGAACACCAGCAACTTTGGCGTTATAAGCCACGCCGAGGCCACAAGCGACATTTTTAACAGCAGCGATTTCACCAGCGCATCTGGTACCATGACGATCATCGGAAAGTTTTGGACGAGGCAAAGGGCCAGGATCGTTAAAATCCCATGAACCTTCAGCAAAAAAGTTATCAGCCAAGTCTTTACTATCTAAATCCAAGCCGTCATCAATAACGCAAACCTTTACATTTGAACCAGTCACATTTTGAGCCCAAGCACCGGTTACATTAATATCATGACCAATTTGGACAGGATTATATAAATGCCATTGTTCAGGAAAGATTGGGTCATCAATCTCAAATTGTTCAGCCAAATCATAAAGAGTTTGAACGGCCGAGTCCAATTTTCCAGAAGGAGGGACAAGACTTCTTTTGTAAAGTTGTCTGGGTTGGAAAACTTCGAGAGATTTGACACCATTGTCAAGTAAACGACGTTTTAATTCGATATGTTGGGGGCTTCTCTTAGACAAGGGTAAAGAGCGAGCATGATGGCCAATATCAAAGAGGAAATCGGTATAAAGAGAGATATTTGGGACCGAGAAAAGGTAGTGGTTTGGAACCGAGCTGATGGGTTCTACAAAGGTCCAAGATTGAGGAATACTGTCATTAAGAGAATAAAGAGCATTAGGATCGACTTCTAAAGCAAAGTATATCCGATTATCCAAATCTTTAGGAGTTGTAGAAGGTAAAGCATGAGTTAATGCAAGGAATAATAGAGATAGATAGGGTAGATTCATGACTGGGTATCTGAAAAGTGTTTTAAAAGTAATACAAAAGATGCAATGATAAAATAGGAATTGTGCTAATCAACAGGTATAAATAGTCAGAAAAGTATCAAGTTAATGCAATAAAATGGTATAAATCGTATTGATTTAAAAATCAAAAAACTTTTTGTGTGAATTTTAGAGATTATTTGTTAATTTGATTTAGGGATTGTTTTAGTTGAAAATAAAAAATAAAATAAACAAAAAAGCTTTTTGATTTTTAGTAGTGAATGGCAAGAAGAAAGAAATCAAATTTGGTGAAAAATACAAAACAGAAATAACGATACGTGGCTTAGAATTGATTAAACTAAATTAATTAGTTAACTGAAGTAGATTGATGACAGGTTATATAATGACATACTATGAAATGACAACTATTGTAACAATATATACGCAGGGTAACTTATTCTCATATCAGAAAAAAAAAAAAAAAAAATGACCACAACCACAAAAAACCCAAAAATGGCAAAAGTGATTACTCCAGAACTGAAAAAGGTATGTTTTCAAACCGTCATCAAGTATTAAATATATCCCAGTTACTAACAACTAACCACTACTTCTAGTATATGGACAAAAAAGTCCTGGTACAACTGAATGGAGCCAGAAAAATCAAGGGAGTAGTAAGAGGCTACGATATGTTTTTGAACGTGGTGATTGACGAAGCTGTTGAAGTCAAGTCTGATAGCAGCTTGACTCAAGTAGGTATTTCTGTGATTCGTGGTAATTCGATAGTATCGATTGAGGTGAGTTTGTTTAGTCGTTGTTGCTTCAACATCCAGGTTCAGTACTAACATGCTTTTTTTAGGCTTTGGAACCGATTTCGTAATAGCTATCTTATCGTAATGAAAATAATGATGATCACGTGATTTAATAAAAAATAAAAAATTATGAAAATTAGACTAAATTAGTTAAATTAACAAACTGAATCAATTAAATTAACAACTAAATTAAAATCAAAATTAAACAAAATCAATTAAATTAACAATCAAACTAAACAAAAAACAACTACCTATTTATATTTTATTTTAAACAAACTTGCTCATATCAGCCATAACCATTCCAGCCACTGCAGCCGAGAGTAGCGTAGAAATAGCGCCTGTAAGCAATGCCGAAATCACCAGCTTCGCTATACTTCCTACTCGAGTAGGCGCAAGAGCTCCAAGAACACCAATGTTGGTGCCGACGGATCCAAGATTGGCAAAACCGCAAAGCGCATACGTAGCCAGCATACGGCCTCTGATAGACATATTGGCGTACTCGTCAGTCTGAAGCAAGGAGTATCCGACAAACTCGTTTTGAATCAGCTTGACACCGACTAGTTTGGCAATCATGTACAATTCGTTTCTAGGTGCTCCAAGCAAAAAGGCAACTGGATACAACAAATATCCAAGAATCATTTCAATCGTAAGATCCTTGATATTCCAAAAGGCTGCAAACCAACCAAGAAGGGCGTTTACAAGTGCAACAAGTGCAATAATACAAAGCAAATTGGTCAAAATCAATCCAGCAACTTTAAGTCCAAGAACTGCACCATTAGAAAAGGCGTGAAGAACATTGTGAACTTCTTCGGCGTCCTCGTCATCGGGAATAACACATTTGTTAGCAGTTAAGGATTCTTCTGTTTCTGGATATCGTAGTTTGGATGTAGCAAGAGACGCTGGAATAGACATGACACAACTACTAATCAAAGCTTGTGGATTAACTCCCATACCGATATATGCCACCAACACAGAGCCAGCAATAGTAGCAAAACCAGAAGTCATGACTTGGTGGATTTCAGCATCTGTCAAATGAGGAACAAATGGTTTAATCAACACAGCAGATTCACCTTGACCAATAAATGGAGATGCAGCTGCAACAACAGCTTCTGCACCAGAAACGTTCATGGTCCAGAAAAAGAAGGTAGCAAACTTTCCAATAGCCCATTGGATAACTCCCCAGTAGTAGAAAATATGGACAAAGGCAATGAAGAAGATAATTGCAGGCAACACAGAAAAGAAAAAGTAAGTATTCTTGGAAATATCAGTAGTAGTTAAGAATGCAACACCATTTTCAGCATAACTTAAAAGAAGTCGACAGAGGGTTGAAATGAAGTTAAAGATATCGTAACCACACTTTGTTCTCAATACAAACAAGGCAACAATGAATTGGATGAGCATACCAGAAATAACAGTTTGCCATCGGATATATTTTCGATTGTTGGAAGTAGCCCAAAGACCAAAAATGGCCACGCAGCAGCCAAAGAAGGAAATAGCACGGTCAGAACGATTAGAACCTTCATATTCAGGTGAACCAAAGGTACCGACAAGAATGACAGCTACGGTGCCAACAGCGGCAGCCAAAAGACGGTATTTTTCAGGAATAAAGCTGATTGCTTTTAGAATGGTGCGTTGCCAAACCCAACCGGCCCAAACCAACAAATAACGAGTAGGAAGATAGAAAGTGATGAGACGAAGCATGATGAAGATCCACAAAATAGTAGGAATCAACCATTGATGACGGTGGTTACCTTGAGCTACAATCGAAACCCACCAAGCAGTGAAAAACATACCCCAAAACAAGTGGACAGCCCAGCGATACTTTTTCAACAAGTGCTTACCTCTTTGAACAAGAGACGGCTTTTCGACATCATGGGTAGATTCGACAGAGCCTTCAGCATGGCTTTCAGAAATACTTTCGCCGCGTTCCAGTTTGGCAACGTCGACAGAGACCTGGCTTTTTTCCATAACGTCTTCAGAAATGTGAGCAGGCTCTAAATTGGGAGAATAAGTTAGAGAGTGTCTTGGGTTGATACCGACATCGGCGTGGATTTCAGGAGCTTTTTGAGCACTATCAGCATGATGAACATGACGATGTAAATGCTGATGTTGAGGATCTAAAGCTTCATCAGGATGAGTATGATGCTGGTTATCATAAACCTCGGCAGCCTTTTGTAAATGATGGGGATCAGACATGAGAAAAGTATTAAAGGATTAAGATATTAAAATGTATGAAATAAAACAAATAAAACGATAATGATGATGAACAAAAAAAAAAAAAGAAAAAAACGAGCAAATGTCATGACTTTTATAGCTGAAATATTCTTATCTTGAGAAGCTTTTTAATCAAATGATGTCCAAAAAATAATTGCAAAAAGTACCAAGAGTGCTGTATTTCGGCCTTTGAAGATTAAAAGCTGGAAACTGCGAATCGATATCAAAGCCAGCGATACTGGATCGATATCAGAACCAGCGATACTGGATCGCTCGAGTCTGAATAAACAAACGATACACGCTTCTGTCGACCCCGAGGCCCGCTACCACGAAAGAAATACGCCCAACAACCAAGTGAGCTCAGCAAAACTGATCAATCGATTGGCAAGCTGCCGATCCCACGTCGCCGCAAAACCACCAGTCGCCGACTCCGACGGCCAGTTCGTTAAGTGCCGTACGAAATCGCCATTTGTCGCGCCCACTCGCCACTTTGGTCCTTTTCGGCCAATCAGCGCCGGCGATTTGTGTTTTGCCGCACGCTAAATAATACTTATGTCTGCGCCGCCCCCTCCAAAATACGGTCGCCAGTCGCCTTATCGCGACTTGATTGCCTTATCGCTCTTATCGATAAGCGTATTCCTGCACCCGCTGCTTCTGTTTTTTTGTCTGGTTTTGAGTGCCCATCATGTACGCCACTAACAACTTTTTTTATTCCGACGGAAACGCTTCTTTTAGTGCTTGGTGTGCACGTGCTGCGCTTTCTGTGTGCCGACGTGAAATGCCTTTTCAGTAGTCGTCCATTTGTCGCTGGCCCAACTAAGATCTTATCCGCCTTTCGCGACTGCTGAACCTGCCCAAAGATGCCAATTAGCCGATTCTCGTTTTATTCCAGCCGCGTGATTGGCCACAATTGAGCATTACCAATCCGTTACTAATGACTACGTAACTCATCTTATCTAATCCATCTATTTCCCAATCCGGCAATTCCGCGTCCGCCGTGTTCTTGCGCTGTCAAATCGTCGCGCGCCACTTTTTGTCTCCAGGCCAATTGTAGACAAAAAAAGCCTGCAAACAAACATGAAAAAACTCCATCTGCTCCTCGTGTCGCTAGTCCCAATATCCCTATGTCTCGATACCGTGGCCAAATACCAAAACCTCACGCTGTCTTCGGATCTCGAATGTGCCGACGTCATTCATGCTGCCGACAAATGCGCGTTTGTCAAGTCGTACTGCCAGGATGAACACATAGGTTTCTTCAACTATCTGGAGTCTTACTACTGTTCAAAAACACCGTCATCGGCATTTTTCTACCTGTCGTTGGTCTTTTTATGGCTCTGTTCGCTGTTCATGGCCATTGGAATCGCGGCCTCGGATTACCTTTGTCCAAACTTGAATACCATTTCCAAAATGCTTGGGCTGTCCGAATCCCTTGCCGGCGTCACCTTTCTAGCCTTTGGCAACGGATCGCCCGACGTGTTTAGCACCTATGCGGCCATGAAGATTGGCTCGGGGTCTTTGGCAATCGGCGAGCTTATTGGTGCTGCCTCTTTTATTACGGCCGTTGTGGCTGGGTCAATGGCTATTATTTGGCCATTCAAGGTTGCGCGTCGGTCATTCATCAGAGATATCCTGTTTTTCACCGTGGCAGTTTGCTTTTCAATGTTCTTCATGTCTGACGGAATCTTGAAGCGTTGGGAATGTTTTGCAATGCTTGGTATCTATGTTGCTTATGTCGTGTTTGTTGTTGGTTGGCATTGGTATAAAACTACAAAGAGAAAAAGATATCTGATTGAAACTCGGGCTAGAGATTTTTACACTGAAGCCGGTCATGAATCTCGAATTGAAGAAGACGAAGAGATCCGTGATGAAGCTTCTATTCTTACAGATGGTTTAGATGTTTCTGCTTTTAATGCTAGTTTGGAAGATGATCGGCCATCCACAAATTTATTAGTAAACCACGGCCTTGTTTCAAAAGCCACTACACCTAGAGGAAGTGTTTCTGAGTACTCATTGTCTCCACTTCCTCTTTGGCAAGACCAATTAGAAGACGAACAAGAAGAAGTATATGGAGAACTAACAAGAAATATGAGGTTGAGACCGCAAAATTTATCTTCAACTTCTGTTGCAATGACTCCAACAACTCCAGGTGTTTATAATACAAGTAACGCACACAGCACACACAGTGTACATGGCACACATTCTCCTATTCCTCCAATTCGTCCATCTTTATTCGGAGCTTTAGAGTTCAGAGACGTGTTACAACAACTGCAAGATTCAAAAGGTTCACATTCAAATATCATTCCTCTTAAAACCCAACCACAAGATTCTTTATATAGCGATGATGGTGGATCATCTCTTTCTTTACCACCAAACCAAGGGATTTTTGAAACTCAACAAACCTATCAAGATCATCTTGGAATTGAAAATAATACTATTAGAAATAAAGGAAACAAAGATCGTCGGACTTCTGATTTTGTGATAAATTCTTCACGATCAACCTTTTCAAACAATTTGGAACCCAACAATTCATGTCCACATTTACCAATTGGAAACTCCAACTCCAACAACAACAATTTAAACAATCCTAAAGCTTCACATAGATTGTTACCCAAACTTGAAATTCCACAATTGGTGATTACCCAATCTCCAGATCTTCCAAATGAATCTGTTTCTAACGTATTATCGCCATCGATTCCAAACAACAATAACAAAATTGATTATTTCAATTTTTTAAACCAAAATAATGGGTCTAGATCCACACTTGGTAGTGATTCAGCTTTATCCCCGGCATCTGGGATATCTCCAACAAACAAACAATCTCCAAACCAATTAGTTCCAGATACCAATGAATATGAACACAACATTAGTATCAACAACAATACCTTTAGCGATTTCCACGAATCTCAATTTAGTGACCAAGAAACGTCGTCAGGATTTCACGATTCTTATACATCCGTCCAAAAGTCGATTCTTTCACGCTTTTTTTCCAAATTTAAAGTTCCGATTCCAAATAAACTAAGCCTGTTTCTCAACAGATACCAGCCAATACTCCATCTTTACCATTCCGTTTTTGAAACCTTGTTTCCTTCATTAATGGGAATCACACATAAAGGATGGATCAACGTCATTACTTCTTTATCTTCCGCACCTGCCATTTTCTTGTTCAACATTAGTGTACCCGTGATTGAAGTGACAGTTGAAGAAGAAGAAGAAGAAGAAGGTGCTGATGGTGTTAATAATTCAACAAATAGAACTGAAATGATTCTTGAAAACGCGGAAACATTCAGTGATGATCCTGACAATAATAGTCCACTTGTACTTCCTCACACCCATCACACATATATTCCCATCAAACGCTGGCTTTTGATCACCCAAGCTATATTTGGCCCTTTCTTTGTTTTCTTTTCCAACATTGATTCGCTTTCTTTATCAGCCCTCCTTTTCACGTTCTTGTACACCATCCTAGCATCTTCACTGTTCCTCGGCCTCATCAAACTCTTTGTCACCCATCCCACACACGCACCCCTCTACATCCATTACGTCTCGCTACTAGGCTTCGTCATCGCAATCACCTGGATCTCCGCCGTGGCCAACGAAGTCGTTGCGGTGCTAAAAGCCCTCGGAACCATTTTGCACATCTCGGACGCCATCCTCGGGCTCACGGTGTTTGCGGTCGGCAACTCGCTCGGCGACCTCGTGGCCAACTCTACTGTCGCCAAAATGGGGTTCCCGATGATGGCGCTTTCTGCGTGTTTTGGAGGCCCGATGCTGAATATTTTGGTAGGCATTGGGATTTCGGGGTTGCTGGTGAAAACAAACAACGTTAGTAGTGGTGATGTTGATGGATACTCGTTTACGATTTCTCACACAATCGTCATATCTTCCATCACTTTATTGATTACTTTGTTATTTTTGTTGATTACGATTCCAGTCAACAAATGGAAAATGTCTCGAACTATTGGTTTCATTACTGTTTCTTTTTGGATTGTTTCAACAATTATAAATGTAATTATAGAAATTAAGTATTAATTATTATTTATATCAAGTTGTTTTTTTCAAATTAAATATTTTAATAAACACGCTTGCCTGGAGGAACAGACTTGCATTCGTTTTCATCAAGAGTTTCGTAAGTAACATTTCTATAACTAAGCTTGATAGGCTCAGCAGGACGGTCTTGCCATGAAAGAGTATGCTTCATCCAGTTCTCGTCATCACGTTCGGGGTAGTCTTCACGAGCATGAGCACCACGAGATTCCTTACGAGCAACAGCAGAGTATGCAGTTTGCATAGCACAGGTCAAAAGATTTTGAAGTTCAAGAGTTTCAACAAGATCGGAATTCCAAATCATGGATCTGTCGGTTGTGCCGATATCTTCAAAAGTTCTAGCAACGTCGGTGATTCGTCTAACACCATCTTCGAGAGAGGATTGCATTCTGAAAACGGAAACGTCACTTTGCATGACTTTTTGCATAGCAAGTCTAATACTAGCAGTAGATTTGGGACCAGTAGCAGTTCTGCAATGGTCAAGGTTTTCAATAGATTCCTTACCAATATCAGCAGGAGCAGGTTCATGAGCTTGGCCAGGCTGGAATTTAGCAGCAATATCAAGAGCAACAGCACGGCCAAAAACGACTAAATCTAAAAGTGAATTGGCGCCAAGACGGTTAGCACCATGGACAGAAACGCAAGCGGATTCACCACAGGCGTAAAGACCAGGAACAATGGTATCTTTACCGTCGACTTGAGTAAGGACTTCACCGGTCCATTTAGTTGG
>JAJLVH010000858.1:0-14088 GCA_030570155.1 Magnusiomyces magnusii
GGATGATACTGGTACTGCAACACGCTATGCTTACCTTGATCATTGCCTTGCAAGACCTAGAATGACTGGGTTCACTGGACGTCATAGTTCGACCCAAATGACTATTGGCGATGAATACAATAGGCCTGACATTTCCGACGACGATCTGGTCAGCGCCAGACGTCGACTTCGGACTCGATTCACCACAAAAACCACAGCGGTTAATGAGAACCACAGGGTTGCAAACAGTGTCCAACTTTGCTCAGGTGCCAAAATTGTACGCAAGGCACGTACCGGGCCAGCCAAATCATCACCATACCGTTCATTCAATGAACGAATGGTGTATTTTGAAATGCTGAATACAGATTCAGCACCATTGTTCCCAGCTCGTGGAATTAACAGCACCAACATTTGATGATGGTGGTTTTTTATTATGTACAATTAATATACTTTAATAAATAAAAATTCGTTGTATTATTCAACAGCTGTGTCCTTTGTTCATTTCCAATAGTCTGTCAAAATTATTTTGGCATTCAATGTATTTAATGTTTATGTTTTCATATGATAATTAGTAGTATCACAACTGATGTTCAATTGTAAAAATTCCAATTGTTGCATATTTATTCCCATAAAATACAAACTAGTCTGAAAGTTACACATCGTTATTGAAAACTACCTAGTAGTCTGTCATATTTGCAAATCGACATTTTAAACACCAAGAATAATAGTTGGTTTAATTTTTGCCGTTAGCATTTCTTAAAATCATATTTTTTTTAATTTTGACATTTGATACACTTTGCCATTAAACACAATCAGCTTGTACACTAAATACATACAAAATGCATACAATGTATTATTTTTGGCTAGGAAAAACAAAATAATGTTGATAAACAAGTGTTTTATTGGCACTAAAACGCTTATAAAACTTTAGTAATCTTAATTTGCTTTTCATTAATGCGGATTGAATTATTATAATCTTTTATAAATATAACTTCACTTGCTCATACTGTAATTTTGATTCACTTTAAGACTAAATAGTTTAAGTATTATGCCTTTTTTTTATTTACTTCATAGTGAAGCTATTCAATTACTACAAAGGCGTATTCAATTGACCATTTTCAATTTATGTCTTTATTTTTCAGCATTTGAATAGTACAAGTATAATTAAGAAACTGTTGAAATTGGAGGCAATAAACTGTAGCAATAAAAAAGCGTTCAATCCAATATTTTGCAGCCCAATTAAAAACAAACCAAAAACAAAGGTATTTAGAATTTTTCAACAGTTTTGAGATAGTTGATATTACAAGATTGAATACTTTTGCAATTATAGTCTCGAAAGATTAGACTCACATTTTTTGTTTTCACCAGTTCTGTAGTTGTCCATTATCCAATCATTCAATTCAAATTGATTCAGTTCAACAAATTGCTTCACAAAAAGCGATAAATTTTTGACTTTTGAGTATTTAGAAGATCAAACTCAATAAATTCGATATGAGTGTTTTTCAAGTATTGTTGTGGTAAAGATGAAAGTAAAGCAGAATCCAAATAACAATCAACTGTGTGTAGATTTGGTAATGAAATCTTTCATTCTGATAACAACCATTCGCTTATTTGCACATCTTGGGTCATTATTACAGAACGGAATGATGGTGTTTGTGTTTTTAGATATCGTACTCGATTTTCAATGAAATCATTTTGAGTTCCACCCTTCAGCTCTAGCGTTTCCAAGCTTGGAAGATGGCGTGAATTGACCAAAAAGACATCATAACAAAATATTTGTCAAGCATGATTTAATTCATCACAATTGTCTGTCAAATTTGTCGTTGGAAATAGTTCAGATATTATAATGTCTGCGGTAGCTTTTAGCCGTTTGCAACCTTGGCTATTGAATTTTCTTAAAGCCCATCGTTTTATATCTAAACGCGAATGATATACCTATTCATGAATCTCACTTATTGTCATTTGAGAAACCTGTATGACATAATCGCGGTACAAACATGAGTTGTAAAAGTATTGAACCATAAAAAATTCACTTGGAATAGCTATTTTTTTTAAATTTAAAAAATTTGATGATAGTTCCATTGCTAAATTAACCCAGTACAACGAATCATAAAATGAAAATGTTGATAATTCCAATGTCGTTAATAAATACGTATTATTGACGATTTGCAAATGTTTTCCTTGAATCATTCCAGCTATAACGGAAACATTTGGAAGCTTGAATAATTCAAAAAACTCGTATGAATCTCTTTCGTAAGGATATGATGATACAATCTTTGAGATTTTGTAAAGTGATGCCGTTCTAGGAAGCCTAAATGATTCTATTTTTTCAAAAAAATTAATCGCTGATCTATCACGAAAAAATAATTTATAATAGAGTTTACTGTGGACAGAAGGTGCAAATTGTAAAAAAGCTTTTTCAAACATCAAGTGAATATTTTCAACAGCGTTGTGAATAACATCAAAAAACTCTAGAATTTTGGGAACCAAAACTTTATTTTTGAAGACTTCTCTACATACACTAATGATTAGTAATTTGCGACGCTTCATATTTGAAAAAGATAGCATGACATTTTTAAATACTATTGGGTAAGAATTGTGAGCGCAATTATATCAAGATCTAGATTCTGCACATTTCCAGTAATTGACCCATGGCCAAAAGTTGAACATGAGCTGTAAATTCTCAAGTTTTTCAGATTTAGTGCTGAGCATTGAAATATGTTTGTCGTAAAATTGTAATTCCCAAAATCTTCGATTTCAATCGTTAGTATTACTTCATGTCTGATTGATGCCATTTGTTCATTATAGTTTGAGATATGTTTTGAAACAGATTCAAAATCCAGAATAGACCAAATACTGGTTGATTTGAAGATTTCTTTGTTAATTGTCATTAATTGGATACCATCAACAGCATTAAAGCAGCTAAGTGAATTATGAGCTAAGAATATTTGTTTAACAAATTGGGGCATAAGCCAGGAATATTTATGAGGCTTATATATCATTGAATGGTATATTAATCGCGAAGAACCAATCAATTGAGATTTCATATTGTCAAGAGATGTGAGTCCGCTAGGGTAAGCTTTAAGTATTGGAAGTCTATAATCCATCCAAATGCATCTTTCCCATGATAACGGAGCATAGACTTGTCAAAGCCTATTATTAGTTTGTGACTAGGCAGTGACATCGTCAATGTCAAGATATTGCTGAATAAAGGGATGTAACTCTGTTGGTAATTTTTTGAAACTCATGTCAAGAAGAGGATGGTTAACTGTTAATAGTTGAAAACTATTTTGTGTTTTATTTATTTTAAAAAAGTTGATGTTTGAAAAAATGGAGTCTCAAAACCGTATCACCCAATCAGAGCATTGGGTTGTATATTTACATATGCATAGTAAACAAGTTGGAATGTTTTCACAGTTATAATAAATTAAGCAATAAAACTGCATTCGCTACTAAAGCACACATCATAGTTTGATTTTTGACCAATCGACGCACCTCAATTTTAAATGAAGGTCAACGAGTGTTTTCAAATGACAAGGAAAAAGAAGTAGGTTAGAAGTCTATAACAATAATGTTTAGTCATTGGTAGAAGTGTAGCTAGACTACTAGGCCGTTCCAATAATGAAGCAGGTACATCTCATGCTTTTCCATAGAAAGGCTTTGCAATTGAATCTAAAAAGAACTAGAATAATAATAAGCTTATGTCCAAGGCTCTCATTACTATTACTATCACTTACTACACATTCATTATAGTTTCTCATAATTCTATAACTGATTCATATATTTGAAAAGACATTAGTAGCTTTTATCACTCTTTTGGTAGCTAGCGAGTTGTCAAATAGACTGTTTAAATCGAGAAATCTAAAAAAAAGTAAATTTGATACCGAGAGTAAATCCGAGACCGCAAGCAAAGTAATGATTTGAAAAAAAAGTATTGATTGAATTGATATAGCTACAGACATTTATAAATTGATTACTCGACATCGTGAGCCAGTTTTTCGTGATTTTCTTGATTTTCTTGATTTTCTTTTTCTTGACTGATTGGTTGGTTGAAAAACTCTTTTTTAGAGAGTTTTACAACCTTTTCTGAAGACGAAAACACGGAATCGACAATAAACAGCCACCAGGCCACAGAAACGGATCCAATTGGCGCAGACGACAAAGACAAGATCCAGTAAACGTAGTACGGAAAGATGCTTGGCGGCAGGTAAAAAACAGGCTGTTTGCGGTAGGCAAAACGCACCAAAAGCTTTGAACCAGAAGTTGCGGCAAAGAGTGCGACCTTGACGACGGACTTGAAACTTGTTTTGGTGGTGGTGAGTTGTGTCTGCAATGCGTCGATTTGAGAGCGTAGCTTTGAGTATTCGCGATCGAGCTTTGCCCAGCGTGCAAATTCGTCTTTGGCGGAGGTGTTGGCACGTTCACGGTAGACTTTGACGGCGCAGAGCTGGGCCTGGCGAAGACTGCGGGTTGTTTGGGACGGTGAGAGTTTTGTGTAGAAAGACCAGAGCGACTCGGAAATGGAGTCTTTGCCAACGTAGTCTATGGCTTTGCAAAAGAGAAAGAGAAAGACGATGAGAAGGAGTGTGGAGATCATTTTAGTGGTGATGGTGGTAGAAGTGAAGGGATGTAATGTAGAAGAAAAAGTAATGGTGATGGAAATAAGAAGACCACAATATACTATTCTGTTCTCACATTTACGTTGCCTTTGTTGAAAAATTACACTCACATAAACCGTTATCCTTTTATAACCATTTTAAAGGATATGTCGATTCAGCACTCATTGAGTATCTAAAACAAATAGCAGTTTTAATCGTTATTAATAAATGGTACGGTTATGTATATAATAAACTCCAAATCTTAACATCAGTTCTTGTTCCTAACTCTTTTTTTATTTTATTTATTTATATAGATTAGTGAGAAACTACGATGAACAGTAATAATAAGAATGCTCTTAAAACTAGGGAACAATGCTTGAAAAGTAATGACTGAGAAGCCTTGGGAATGTAAGCTCGATATTAGCCTTAGGCTTTGTTGCAAGTCTTGTATACAAAAGCGTGGGATGTACCCTGCTTCACTATTGAAACGCTTTTGTCCATGATTGTAAGCGTAAATCTAAAACTAAACGTACACTTGAGCACGCACAGAACTTTAAAAAAAATCCACCACTATTTCTTTTTCCTGCGACAAGGGTATTCTGCTACTGATTTGTTAAATATATATGGGTCCATAACCTTTCACAAGATAAAGTTGTTCTCTTCAATATTGCTTTTTCCGGGTCTGAACATATATTTCGTCTCGACTACAGGGTTCTATATCGACCTTGCCCAGATGTCGTTTGATGACAACTTGACTTTTTGTATTTATACAAATAGTCAGCCAAGTGCTGTTTGTCATAATGGAGCCGTCACATACATTTATATTATTACAGTGTTTGTTGCATGTCTACAGACTGGTTAGATAACTGTTGACGTAAAGAAAAAATAAAATTTACACTGAGCCGCTTGTATTAACCATTTAAGAATAGCAGTTAGTCATGTTGAGTCAATTGCAATGCATTCTTGTGTGAATCATTATTCTACTGATTGACCAATTGTAGGAAAAAAAAAACCTTCAAGCGGCTACTTTTTCCTGTAGAAATCAATGACGCGTGGTGATTGGTCATAATTAATGTGTGTAAACTTAATTCCAGGCAACCATTTTCATTAAGCAGCTCAACTAAAAGTATTTATATAGGTTGGTTTCCATTATCAAAATAAATAAAACAATTAAAATAATTACTACTATCAAAAATATTAAAAAAATTAATAAAATAATGGATTTAAACTTTTCTGCTCCCGTCAATTGGTCTAACCATGTCCTTGTTTCTGTATTTTCACACCTACCCGCACACGAAATCGAGCGTTTGGTACTGGTTTGCCAGAGATGGTACGCATTGCTATCAGACGACTTTGTCTGGCGCGAAATATTTGGCAACACCTTTGGCCAAGTCTACGAGTTCACGCCGCTAAGCATGTATAACCGAACCGGGGAACACCAGAACTTGGACCACTCGGCATACGAGTTTGGAAACTTCGACTACGAATACTACAACTCGGTGAACCCGCTGCATTGGAAAACCGAGTTTTTGTCGCGAGTAGCCGTTTTGCAGAAATGGAAAAACAACCGTCGGTCCATAAACGCAAAAAAAAAACGTTTGGGACTTTGTGAGACTTGGAAGCACTTATTGGTCCATCGACTTTAAATTTGGCGACTTAAAATTTTTTGGTTATAACGCCGGTACGAAATGTACAACGGGTTTGCGTTCTGGTAATTTGATAATATATGAATCTACAAGATCGGTGCATGATCAATTTGAACAGAATACATCGATACATCCAATAATGTCACTGTCTGGACCAATATTAGTAGGGTTTAATGAAATCAGGGTTTTTTCAGTATACTTAGGTAGGTTGCGTACCATAGACTTGGACGAGGTGTCGCATATCACATCAATATGGATCATGTTATATCACAGAAACCTTCACGGAATCTGTGGCACCATGGAAGGTGACGTGCATTTGGTTGTTAAGGGACGGCCTTCAAGTAAGATATTGTTTACAGTACCTTCATTTCAAAGCACATATGATGAACGCATCAAAGCTTGTACCATTGCACAGGGACTGTGGTCAAAACAATTGGACTCAAATATCCTCTTCAACTCATTGTTGGCCATAGTTCACAGCCGGACTGACGGTTCACACCAATCGGTTGTTTGCGACTGTTACAGCCGGATATATCATTACTACCAGCCTGACCGTGAACTGACGTTTATTGCCATGTGTGAACTACGTCCTGGCCACACCAGCGACGTTTATCTCCGTGACACGCAGTTTTCAGTCGATTTCAAAGCTGGTTACATCTTTTGTTGCCAGGATGACCATATTATGCGATACCAGTTTAATAGCCGCACGAAGCATAGAGACGACATCGACACATCTTACGAAACGCTGACCCGGCTCGTCGTTCCAGACACAAATGAGCGTATTGTTGGTATGACGATGGATGTTTATAGCGTTGACCCAGCCAGGATTCGTGCCTTTGTTGCAGGACAAGGTGAACGTATATTGTTGGCATACACTGACAAAAATAA
This sequence comes from Magnusiomyces magnusii, assembly GCA_030570155.1. Taxonomy (NCBI): domain Eukaryota; kingdom Fungi; phylum Ascomycota; class Dipodascomycetes; order Dipodascales; family Dipodascaceae; genus Magnusiomyces; species Magnusiomyces magnusii. The sequence continues at coordinate 7,112 of JAJLVH010000858.1, forward strand.
CGTGTATGGATGGAATTGTCGAGATAATGGCGCAGGACTTGAAAACAATCTGACAATTACTCCATATTTACATTGTTATAAGCCATTGGGACCTGACGCCACGATAAAAAAACTGGTAATGAATTCGGTGGTGTTTGGCGTTGCAGGTTCGTATAGTCAATTTGTGATCCATGATGTTTTACAAGGCAAGTGTTTGATATCATACCGTTCGGATACTAAATCTAAATACTATGCAACAAAAGAAGATATGTCTTATAGTTTTTCGATTTCACAAGATCCCAATATTGCAAAGTGTGCCATTATGGAGCAAAGTAGAGTTTGCTGTTATGGGTACAAATCCAGCACGGAATACAAAAAAAAAGATCAGAGCGCGACAGGTTCTAAACACGATAAGGAAGCAAAAAAACGCGAATTGGCAGAGTACGTGCGGAAAACGAAAGAGGAAGAAATTGAAAAAGAAAATGAGGCTTTTAGTGGGTTGTTCAATACAGACCTTTGATTGTGAATGTGCAAGATTGATTAGTTGCTTGTGGTTTACAATTGTTATTTGTATGCAAATTAAAGACCAAGTCCGTGAAATCATTGTTTTCGGCTAGTGGTATTGTCGAGCCTGCACTTATAAATGGGAATTCAGTACGACTAGATGTGGTTGTTAGCTTGGTTGTTTTGATATAAGAAAAAGGGTTTAGTTTGGGGTTTAGTTGGTTGGTTGACACAGTCTTAACAATAAAAGGCAGAAGGTTATATTATTGATATAAAGAAAGGTGAAGAAAAAGATTCTTCAAGATATAAAGTAGAAGCTAACAAACACAAATATATACAAAACAACAAAATAATAAAATAATAAAATTAAACGTATCAAAAAGATGAAACAGAGCAAAGCTCAATACACCGTTTGGTAAATGTAAACGATTGTGCAAAATAGACCAAATCGAGTAATATAGATGTAGCGACATCAGAAAGATGTAACTGTGGAGACATTATGTACAATTAATAATTCAAAAAATAAAAGTGCATTATATTATTTGTGGCTGGTTGATTGATAAAAATATATTATTGTAAAAGATAATTAAAGGTAAACTATTTGATATCAATATATTTTTTTATTTAATTACATAAATTGGAAACCAAATAAAAATGATGACCATCATTTTTTATTTTCAAAAACGTTAATAATTGTAGCCAGTCATACACAATTGTTTTATCACATACTTTTTAATCATGATTTCACAACATGTTTTCGTTATTGCACTGTTCGTCACTATTTTTCATAGAATGGGCAATATGACGGGGATATCTGTGCATCTGGCACTGCTCACAGTATCCAGCTTTGGCAACCTTTTTGTTATAAACGGCGTTGCAGTTTTTGTTTTTGCAACTCTTTAGTTTACAGTCTTTGTGGTTGCAATTGGTGTAGATATAAGTTTCTTTTTGGCACATGGTTGACGATGATTTATTCAACAGCTTTGGCTACGAACCAATAGTTTTTATACTTTTTTTTTCAACTCATATTAATCGATTCATGATTAGATGATTTGACTTTATCAATTGATTTGATTAGTTGAATGATGAATATATCAGATTTGAAATATGATTGTTTTATAATTGTCAACCTCATTTTTGACAAATCCGGATTTGTATGCGGCTACAGCCGTTGGAGTGATCCAGTAATGAAACAAAACTGTAGCAATTACCGGAACAAAATACTGATAGATCTCAGCTCAACCCAAAAACTGGCCAGCCGAAGTGCTCATACCAATTTTCAAACACTTGCCAGTCAAAACTATCAGCAACTTGCCGACGGTATGCCAAAGATGGAACGCCATTTTGTCCAACGACTTGGTCTGGCGCGAAATATTTGGAATTAAGTTTGGTCACGTTTATGGCTTTACTCCAATGAACGTGTATGGCCAATCAAACGAACATGACTTGTATGGTCAAGACACGGATCAATACAATGCCAGAAAACTAACTTGGAAAGCGGAACTGGTTTCACGAGCGACTGTGCTAAGCAAATGGCGCAAAAGTCAAAATTCTGTGTGGGAAAGTTATGAAAAAGACTTTTTTTTCACATTATGAAAATATCTGTCGGACTGGCGATCTTTGTAATGATAAATTTTTTCTATACCATTCAAAACAAGGGAAAGTCTATTATACTAATAGAGGTCAAGAATTTGCACTTGATATATGCTGGAGAGAATATGGCTACATAATGCCTAATATTTTTGTAAAACCAATACTCACTACAGAAATAGTATTGGAGGCACAACTTGATAATATTCTCATCGGATGCAGTTTAAAACCTGGCGGCAACGGGTTTGAACTACGATTCAATTCAGAAATCACGTCAATATGAGCGTTTCCTTATAATATTGAATTTCCAGAACATCTTAAACAGATTGCACTATGTGGAACGTCAGTTGGTTCTGTGTATGCAATCTATGATGACAATTTTGGAGCCAAGTTAGAGCTTTCTGTTCCGTTAGCTGAAACCTCAGACTTTGATTATTCCATCGTCATTAATATTACCGAAAGTATTTATGCTGACGATTTATTCTCATTTAGGGTAGAAGAATTGGCAGCTGTAGTGCACATACGATCAAATGGTATGGACAATATTGTTGTCCGCGATTGCTTTGGTCGAATATATCATTACTATCGACCTACTAAGAAGCTTGCATATATTGCTACTGATGAATTACGCATATATCAAGTTGCGGATCCATCGTTACGTGATTTCCAATTTGCTGTCGATTTCAAGGCTGGGTATATATTTTGTTGCCAACCAAACCATATTACTAGATACCAGTTTGAAACCCACAAAGGAAATGATGTAGACCTAGATGCGACCAAAAAAAACACCAGTTCAACTCATTATTCCTGACAAAAACGATCGGCTTGTCTGTATGGTTTTAGACAACCAAAGTATTGAACAAATGGAACCTTCGTTTCGTGTTGCAGGACAAAGTGGACGAGTACTGCTGGCGTATACAGAAAATGACAATTTGTATGGATGGAACTGTCGAGAAGCTACTAAAGATGGAGACAACCGTTCTACCATTAATCAATATTTATCCTGCTACAAGTCGCTAGAACCCAATATCAAGATCACAACGCTGGTGATGAACTCAGTAGTTTTTGGAGTCTCGGGTGAATGTTGCAGAGTGGCAATTTGTGACGTGTTGAGAGGAAAGTGTTTACAAACCAATTGTTCAGAGTTTGAAAAACTCTGAAAACTTTCGCCTAAAAGAGACATGTCTCACGAGCTGATAATTTCTCAAGGCCCAGTTGTTGCTAAGTGGGCAGTTATGTTGAAAGACAGGATACGGATCCATGAGTTTGACACTTTCAATGAAAGTAGTAAAAATGAGGAAAGTAAGTTGAAGGCAAACGAGACAAAAGCTGCAAAAAAGAAGAAATCCAAAGCAGTCAAAAATGTGTCTGCATATAAAGAATTGGAAAACGAGTATGAAACGGCACAAGAGTCGTTGGACTTAGAGCTTGTCAATCAATTATTTGCAAAATACATTTTAAATAAATGGTATACAAATTTTATGGTTTCATGTCAAACAACCCAAAGCCATCGGTTTACATTTATCTTTGTGGTTTTGTAAATTGTTATTTTTCCACTTTGATAATCACAGTATAGATTTTACTTATTTACAAGTGCATCTAGTTTTGATCAAAATCGATTTCATTTTTGTACAAGAATTATGAATTTGAAAGGAACTACGATGGTTATTTAGTATGTTTAAGTATGAGCAGTCATCCGTGGCATAGATTTATAATTACCTCATCTAAAATGCAACATTTACGTTGTCTATTTACATTTTTCGATTACAGGTTTTGTTTTGTATGCTTGGAGAGAAGTTTACATCAACACCTTTTTTATTATTTCTATTGTAGTTTGGTTAGTATAATGGCAATACGCGACATTTCACAATTGCGTAGTAGAAACTGAAGTTACAGCCAGACTCGCATCCGGGACAAGTCCTTTCTAGTGATTGATCATTGCTGTTTTTATCGTTGAATAGATTTGGTGATATTTTCGATTGATGGAGAAAATGATTGCAAAAAAAAAGAAATATTTAAGAAATAAATTTCAATTAGGAAGCATTCAATTGAGCTATGAATGAATTTACAATTGGAGCACCAATACAAAATATTATTGTAACGTCTATTTAAATAGCTTGTCACTTCATGAAGAGTTTGCTCAACCTGCTTTATTTTAGAATCAAGCTTTTAAATTAGTTGAAGAACAGCAACACACATTTATTTTTCAATTAAAACATCAACGTACAACACAAGTCAACCATTTTGGCCTACTTGTTTTGTACAATTTTTATTGATTGATAATCAAAGTGCGGAGTAATGATCAAAAAAGCCACTGTACCAATTTAAATTGAAACCCAATAACAAACAAATCAGCGGCAACTAAAAACCACAATATATTTGATATTAGTCTATCAATGTACATATGAAACCATCATTTTTTTTTTACACCCAACTTTTCAGTCTATAATCAACTCAAGCCAGTATCATCATTCTACACAGTTACCATTTTCAGAATACCAAACTATTCCATAATGATTTTTCTAAACACCATCAGTTTGAAGTTTTTATCATGCCAAAATTGATTTAGTGTCTTTCGAGACAAATCACAAATTGTGTACAAAACTAATCTTGACATGTATGTTATTTATGATACAACTCGATAAGAACCCTAACCCACAGCAGTACATATAAATATCACAAATGTGTCAAGCAACCATCCTATTAAGCAGATCAACCTCTTGTGATAAGATAGGAATATGTTCTAGTACTTTTCACTAATAAACAATATCAATACTAATCTACTGTCGTTTGACTGGCAATGAATCTTTAAAAAGAACAAACGTGAAAATAGACAATTAAGAAAGTATAGCTAATCTTTGACTTTGCTTACTTTGGTTTATAATTTTACAGACATTTCTTTAAATGCCATTATTCAAACACGGTAAACTAAAATAAACTAAATAAATTTACAGATTCAAAATATACGTATAATAAAACATGGCAGACTCAATATGAACATCTAAAGGAATGTATTCATCCACTGTATGAATATTGCTGATTCGGGTGTCCAAAATTCTGGTTGCAGAAAATCTATAAATGTTTTGCGTAAGAGGCCAATAATGTCTGGTATCAGTGTTTGCGAGCATGAGTGCTGGTGCAACAATGACAGGTTTTTGGACAGACCCGCTTGTTTTTAAGGATTCAGAATCTAAAATGTTTTGAGATTTGGTTCTAAATTGTTGACGTGCTAAAACAGAATTGGGAGTTGAAAGGTTGTCCAATTCTTCGGTTGTTGGTGACATGGGATCAACAATGGGACCAGCATAGTTTTCAAAAACATGACGGATAGTTCCAACAAACGTGTCCCAAACTTCTCCAGATGTTGGCGTCAAAGGAGCTGGATTGATATGAGAATGGAAATCAGAAATAACAAAATATCCGTTTTCAGTTTCAGGAATTATTGTAGTTAAAGAGTCGTCATTATTGGCTTGGGTATCTGAATTGTTGAGAAAAAGGCCGACACCAAACTCATGAGCAATATGCATGGCATTGCCAACAATTTTCTCTCTAGTAGAGTTTACACTTTCTTCCATTGAGATTCTAAAATTTGCAGTTAATGTTACACTTTCAGGAAGCGCATTAACCTTAAGGCCACCTTTAATGATATCCAAAGCTTGAGACGTTGAAATCATATATTTAGTCGACTTTTGTGCAGACAATGCCTTGACCACTTTTTTGTTTGCCTTTTTGGATGTACCAGCGTTTAAAATTGCGGATCTAAAGTCGTCTGAAAGTTCATTTGAATTGACGGCAAGACATTGTAAATATTGGTAAATTGGATTTTTGGTGGTAAGAGCAGAATGAAATGGAGTTTGTTCCATTTTTACTGCCAAAGCACTGAGAATACCAACACCAGTATGATCAGGTGGTATAGAAGAATGTCCGCCAGGTGTGTGGATCGTGATTTCGGCATCATACATTCCTTTTTCAGAAACTCCAGGCAATGCAAACGAAACATCTTTATTTTTCATGACACCCAATCCACCTTCATCAACAATTGAATTGATGCTATCTGGGCCATATCTGTTTTGCAAGAATTTGGAAATGTAAGCAGCGCCGTAATTTCCCGAGATTTCTTCATCGAAACCAAACGCAAGAATGATTGTTCTGCGAGGTTTGAATACATGTTCATTTGAATGGTGTTTGAGCAAAACTTCAATGGCTTCCATTATAGAAATCAATGTACCTTTCATATCACTTGTGCCGCGCCCCCAAAGATTAGTTCCGTCGAAATAAGCGCTGTAAGGATCATGAGTCCACAAACTTTTAGAATCGGGCAAAACAGGCACCACATCCTGATGAGCCATAAATATAGTAGGCTTTAAAGAAATATCCGAACCGTTCCAAGTATAAACCAAACCATGAGTATTGACGTGTTCCAGAGTCAAATGGCGATGAAGTAAAGGAAATGAAGCTTTTAAAACTTTTTCAAATTCAAAGAAAACGTTCCAACGGGGGTCTTGACCAACAGGTTTCAAATCATCATATGATTCAGTCGGAACTTTGACAGCAGCTTGAAGGGTTTCCAAACTCCAGTTACGGAATTGAGAACTGGTAAAAAGAGAGTAATTGGCAGCAGGAGGGTTTAAAGCCGGAGGTTGATAACAAATGTCGTCAATTCCGTTGTTGGTGTTGATATAGTCATTATCGTCATCGGTATTGAAAACATCAGCCAATCCAAAAAAAAAAAATCCGACCAAGACAAAACTCAAGAGAAGTGAAATCAGTTTCGATTTGGATTTGAATTGGTTATAGGTTGGTTTTGACGGCTTTTCAATTAAATCAATTGTCATTTTAATTTCCAATATTCAATATTCGATTTTCAATTTTCAATTATGTCCAATGAAAAAGACAAAAAAAAA
>JAJLVH010000859.1:0-14086 GCA_030570155.1 Magnusiomyces magnusii
TGGCCGATTTCACCAGTGGCCAAAAGGTTTCTAGATGGAGCTAAAGCAACACAAGAAGCTGATTTGATTTTTGACGTCGAATCAGCAGGAATTGAGCAATAAAAACGATCAAAAGTATGCGATAGGGATTTTTCATCGATTGAAATCACGATTGAACCAGCACCAGCAGTAATTGCCAATCGAGTACCAGCAAAAGAAGCACCGGAACTGTCGTTATGGACAGATGAACCAATGACCTTTTTCAAAGACAATGACGGACTTAGAGTCCTATGAGAAGACTGCGACAGAAGCTGGTCCATGAAGACAAGTGCATTAGAATCGTGTTTGTGGGTATTTCAAGTGGTGAAAACCGCCAAAGTCACTTTTTTTGGTGGTGAGTAAAAAAAAAAAAAAAAAAAAATATATATATATATATATATATTTGTGTTTGCCATACATACACAAAAAGCTGTGAAAACCACCATTTCAACCATTTTTTCCCAGTCAATCGTGGAATTCAAAGATTTGATTCATGGCTGTAATTCTGCCTGCTCCAGTGTTTTATTTGGCGACGGCCTGTGCTTTTGCAAGCATTTTGTTGTCGTCAATATTGATCTATTTACACCTTAAAAACTATCGAAAGCCATTAGAGCAGCGACTGATTGTCCGAATCTTGCTATTATTACCATTCTATGCTTTGACAAGTTGGTTGGGCTTGGTTGAAGCAACAGAACCACAATCGTCGGTTTTTGTTCATTTGATGTCCAGTTTGTTGGATCCTTTAGAAGAAGCTTATGAAGCACTTGTCATTTATACCTTTTTTTCGCTGCTCATTCAATTGCTAGGAGGCGAACGCAATCTAGTGCTCAATGCTTTGGGAAGAGCTCCAAAACCGCATCCCGGTATATTAGGACGTTATTTACCATTTATTGATATCTCAGATCCTCATACCTTTCTTACTATAAAACGAGGAACCCTTCAATACGTTTGGATCAAACCGTTACTTTCAATTGCAATGCTTATTACTAAATTAACCCATACTTATCGTGATGGATACATCTCATTGACATCAGGCTACGCATGGATCGGCGCAGTGTACAATATTTCAATTTCAGTATCCTTATATTCATTAGCCCTTTTTTGGTACGCACTAAGCGAAGATTTGAAACCTTTTAAACCAATGCCCAAGTTCATGTGTATCAAAAGTGTTATTTTCTTTTCATATTGGCAAGGTGTATTGTTAGCAATTGCTGGGTGGTTTGGCTGGATGCCTGATAACAATGATGCTGATGGAGACAGTAAAGGAAATGGCAGTTATGCAGCAGCAATTCAAAATACCCTCATGTGTATTGAAATGATAGGATTTTCTATTGGTCATTGGTACGCATTTAATTATAACGAATTTAGTGAAAAGCAATTAGTACAAGATATTCGTGAACAACATGCTAAATCGCCATTATTGTTTGCAGACCAAGAGAATGATGATGGAAACATTGATGAAGTACAAGGTAGAAGAAGTAATGCATCAACTGACGAATGGAAACTTGCACGGTTTCCTCTTCCATACGCTTTACATGATGTGTTTGGATGTTTAGACTTGCTTTTGGATTTCAAAGCAACATTTACAGGAACAGACTACACGTATCGACAGTTTGACATAAATGCTTCAATCATATTGGAACATCCGTTAGCAGCGCGATCCCGAGAGAAAAAAATCAGACAAGGATTACGGTATGCACAAGGCGGAAAAGCAAAATATTGGTTACCAGATGCAAACCAAGTTAGAGCTGTAGCTACATCACCAACAGCATCTGGTTCAGGAAGTAAAGGATATGGAGCTGTAGAATCAGCCAATGCAAATACCAAAAAAGGAATCAGTCCTAATTCGCAACGAAGTTCATCTTCCGAAGATTCTGAACCAGAAATTGTCAACGATTACACGTTTCTTTCGCCAGAAGAAATGCAACAGGACAATCAATTATACGATATTGCAAGAAAGTTGCCATATGGTGATTACAATGTAGGTTTACTTTCATGGATTGATTTCTAATCCCTCAATACTAACTATTGCTTTTTTTAGTGCCCTGTTATTACACCAGAATTGGTTCCAGAATATAAACCAATCCAACGTTCTTACGTTTCAACACGCGACCCACGCGTTCGCCAACAATTGGACGCCGAATACCAATCCTTTTTAGAAAACGACGGTGACAGCAATGACGACATTTTTGTTTAAAATATCTTTAATTATTTTGTTATTATTATATATACATTTTACTATTTTTGTTGTTGTTATTACTGTTTTCTGTCTTGGTTGCTTTTTTGTTTCTTATCGGTGAAACCAAAAATAATTACGTCCACGCGCCGCACTCTCATCAGTGAAGTCACGTGGACAATATATTTCACCAAAATTTTTCTATATTTTTGCTTATGAAAAATACGACTAGCCTCGTTTTGAGTACATCAAAAACTTACAATTTTTTTAAAAAATAAACTGTATTTGTGTATATGAAGATAGTTACAGAAACAATATGAGAATAAGGAACGACATGAATAAATAAATAAATAAATAAAAAAAAACCAAAATAAAAAAAGAAATGCAAAATCAATAAAAAAAAAAAAAGAATAATAAAAACCCACACACTCTCACGTCATTTCATCCATTTCTCTTTGTCTTCTTTCTAAAATTTCTTCTATTTCTCTTTCATCTTCAATGTTAGTCGGCTGTGGTGCAAACCTAAGTTTTTGTTTAATTTTATCACGTTTGCGTACCACCCGAGCACCATTTTCAATGTTTTTCAACGTTTGCATGTTATAAGTACTATCGTTGGTATTAACGAAATTATTGCTTGCTGGCGTTGATGTACCTGAAAGACCTCGGGATCCATTGTTTGTGGTATTGGTGTTTGCTTGAGAAAGTTGCGAATCTACAGTTGACCATCTAGATACTCCTGAAGCTCTTGTTGGAGCTTCCATGTCTAAATCAGCTCTGCCCGACAAAAACTGAATAGCATCTGGTCTATTTTTAAACTTGCCAATTGTCCAGCCTTGTACAAGCTCGCTGTATGCTTCACGTTGAAGACGTCTATGTACTGGCAAATAATGTTCAAGCTCTTGGAAGGTATCGGTGTCAGTTGGTCTTACCATGATACGAGCAGTTTGTAGAATGATTTCAAGCAAAACACACATAACGATCAGCACCAAAAGTACCGACCACCACGACAAGTCTCGACCAAAGTACTTGAAAATCGCTTTTTGAACAAAATAGATTTTAGACGGCGATTGGGTATAAACATAAGACATGAACAAATTCCAACAAAACCATCCACCCACAGAAATGAACCACACAAGCCAATTAACAATAGTTTTGGAATGCATTTCCAAAAATTGTAATTTGGTGGTACACATAACGACAACTGTTGTAAATAAAAGCACGCCAAATGGATAAATACTGTTTTCTTTCATCAAATTGTGACCGTAAATGTAATAAGTTGCAAAAGAAGAAATGACAGACTCCGTTGCAGCAATAGCTACCCATCCTGCAAAAATGTAAAAATCAAATCCTTCGTTATTTCTGCCACGTCCGTATAATTCAGGCACTGCAATCAGCGTTGACGGTTTTAAGTCCTTTTCTAAAATTCCAATACAAAGAACAGGCAGTGTTGTAAAAAGCGTGTTGAACATGGATAATGACCATTGTTCATAAAGTGAGGTGCCTGTAAACAAAACATTGCGTTGGTAAATGACTTGGGTCAAATAGAAAAAGACTTCTTTATGGAATGTTCCAAGAATGTATTTACATGTTCGGACATAATTCCAACGACCATGGACAAGCAGTAACTTTAAAAGAAAACGGAATTGAGCAATTGCGTAATCAGAAGATCGAGCAGCTTGAAGACCTTCACGACCAGTAATACCAATACCGACATCAGCACTTTGAATCATGGCAATATCATTAGCACCATCACCAATTGCAAGTGTAATTGCCTTCTTTTCTTTTTTGCGAATAGCAGACACCATTGCAGCCTTTTGAGAGGGACTAGCACGGCAACAAATAACAGAATCAGCTTTAATGCCAAGTTCAACAAACAGTGTCATCAGTGTCATGTCATTTTCGATATCTCCAAGAGTCGCGCCATCAACAACAACAACACAATGCGCTACATTATCAAGACCTGACATTGCACCAGCCAGTTGAGCAGCAACATCACCTTCATCAGAACGCAAAACAATGACTGTAGAATAGTCTTTGATAAGACGACACGAGTATCCAATATTAATAGCAGTTTCACGTTTATCGCCAGTCAACATCCACATTTTGATACCAGCTCGACGAAGCTTGTCAATAGCTTCAGGAACACCTTGTTGAAGCTTATCTTCAATAGCAGTTGCACCACAAAGCTCCAAATTATGCTCAATCTGTTCACCAATTTGTTCAACCTTTTTCTGCCGATCAACTAAACTAGTTTTGGCTTCTCCATATTCATGTTCCCAAGTTTCGTATTCGTCATTCGACATGAACCGGTATGAATATAACAAAGTTCGCAAACCTTCTGTAGAAAATTCTTCAATATGTTCCAAAGTTCGTTCAATAACATAATTGTCGTTGAGAACAAGTCGGTCATCGATACCAATACTATTAGAAGGAGCTGAAGAAGATTCGGCTGATGTGGGTTCAGTTTCGTATTTGCGTTGCACACTAAGTTGCATAGATTTGCGAGCAACTTCTTGAATTTCTTCAACATCTTCATCGGGATTAGCACGTTGTTGCAAGTAATCGTCCAAAGAACCCAAAACATCACGACGATCAATAGCAATAGAACGTCTGTCACCAGTGATTGAAGTACGACCTTGACCAGAACCAGAAGGATTCATAGATAAAGAAGCGCGAGCAGCAACCAAATCAGCTTCTGCAGTTTTTCTGATACTAGATTGACGATTAATATCAACCGCCTTTTCTGCAGCAACATCAGCTAAACGTAAACGTTCCAAAATAATATTGTCTGCACCTTTGCAAAACACGCAGATACGGCTATCAGGAAATTTCATAACAATGGACATTCTTTTTCGAGCACTTGAAAATTCAATAACGTTCAGAACATGGTACTTTTCGTCAATAAAATCTCGATCAAACCCATTGGGGTAAGTACGAATGGTAACAGCTTGTTGCTCACGGTCAACCATAATATAACCCAAATCTCGAGCAGCTTCAATTAAAGCGAGTTCATCAGGAGACGCGGCTTGGTATTCAAGATTTTCAATTTGAGCAACACCGTCGATATCATGGCTTTCATCAATATCAGGAACGCAAGTGTGACACAACGCCAGTGCCAATATAAAAAACTTGGCCTTTTGGGCATAAACAGAGTTTGGGTGGACTAAAATGTACTGAAGCAACTCAAGCGTGGATTTAGACGTTTGTGGTTTAGAAGGAGCTGCATTTGATCGCCATTGACTTCGAGCACTGGAAGTACGATTAAGTGAAACACCACTGGGTCTTAAATTAGAAGTTCTTCCTGTGATGGCGTTAGTAGTGGAACGACGAGGAAGTGCAGCAACTTGCCGAAGAATTTCATCAGTACTAACTCGACCGCCAGCTGCATTGCTTTCCTCGTGATGGATATCAGTTTTGATGGGTATATGGGGAATATCGACATGTTTAACTTGATGAAACAAACGATCAGACTGAGCTTGCATTTGGATATCTAAATCGTGGATCCAAGAATGACCACCAACAGACAATTTTCTAAAAACCATTTCATTTTCGGTTAAAGTGCCAGTTTTGTCAGAAAAAATGTAACTAACTTGGCCCAATTCTTCGTTGATGGTAGAGGTATGGGCTTCAAATGGAGTATCAGTGGGTTCGTAGTACATATCAATATCTGATTGCATCATGAGCATTTGACAAACCTTGACAATTTCCATTGAAACGTAAAGAGATAATGGAATGAGGGTATTAAACATGATGATAAAGCCCATAAGGTTTGGAACCACGCCGACCTCTAAACCAGTCAGAAACCACATGTATTTGCCTTCAGTATGATAAAGAATGCTAGCAGCAACAGTACAAAAGACAGCAAGAAACAAAACAACTCCAACCATGAAAATGATGATTTTGTTGCACATTTGTTGAAGCCTTGGGGCTTTAGTACGAGGATTTTGAATAGCATTCATTCGAATTTTAGTTTCTTCACCAGAAAAAACAACAAGACCAAGCACCCAGGTTGTATTTCTGAGAATGGAGCCTCTATAAACGATATGAGACGAAGTCAAAGGATACGCTTGGTCATCGATAGTAGCATTGCCTTCGAAATTGTAAAGATCGATATTTGGGTCTTCAGTGGTGATTTGACATTGAAACGACGCAAGTCTATCAGGTGTACAACAGTTATCAAATAACTGGCGCAACGGTTCACGAGTTTTGAGATTTGTTTCACCGTCAAGCGCCATTGTTTCGATATAAGCCATACCACCTGAAGAGCCAGAAGAGGCCAGCATTACAATATCAGCGGGAATCCAGTCATTTTGAGAGAGTTTGACAACATCACCAACTTGAAGTTTACGCCATGGAATTTCTTGGTATGTAATTGGAGATTGTGAATCTTCAAAAGAGGAATCAGCAGCTGGAGACTGGAGGTTTGTTGAAGAAGTAGCGTATACAGGATTTATGAAAGTAGGGTCTAAACGAGCGACTTTGACGGTACGGTTGTTTTCTTCCTTATCTTGACGATGGCGGCGCCAATCGTCAAAACCTTCACGAAGCATTGAAATGGAAATGAAAATGAGCAACGGAATAATGGTTGTGTAGGAACCGGTTGTAGACCAAGATGGAATCATTTGCATGATTGACACGGCCAGAAAGTAAACATTTGCCAGTTTTGAGAATTGAGCCACGAGTTGACGAGGCAGAAAGTTGTAAATGTTGTAAATGGAAGATGTGATTTGGTTGTTGATGAACGGTTTGTTTGTTCGGGTATCAATGAGCCCCGGAGCAGATTCGAGGACTTGTAGCGGCAGAACCCGGCCACCGGATGAAGCTATCGGACCTTTTACACGGAGCAGAAAGTTTTTAGTGACGACAAAGGCATGTTTAACTTTACCACGAAACCCGACCTGGTCAAGATTTCTAGAAGTCCACGACTGTTGAAGAGGAGGTAGTTGAGATTGTGCCGGAACAGTGTTCCGATCCGAAGACTGCAACGTGTCTAAAGACAATGCTGACGACGGGCGCTGAGGCGGGCCTTTACCGGAAAACGGGTTCATGATGGACGGAACAACGCTTTTTCTGATTGTTTGTAGCAAAAGAATCCAGAGCCAAAAAAAAAGACGAGAAATTTAAACTTTTTTTACTGGTTTTTTGCCTTTTTTCTCCCACGAAAAATGCCCAAAAGCCACAAGCAGCCCGGGTCGGTCCGCCAGCCCCGACGGTCATACGCCTGCGGCCCGTGTAAACTCCACAAGGTCCGGTGCGACCATGCACGGCCGTGCGGGTCCTGTGTTCGGTACGGCCGCCAAGACGCGTGTCGAGCCGATCCTCCGAAAGCCGCGGCGGCCGAGTCGGTTTTGTTGCCGCTCATGCCAATCCAGCCAAAACCGTCGGACCCGGTTCCGCTAGGAACTCCTGCTGATTTGGCCGGGTCACAAACACTGTCACCAAAAGACCCGGTCTATGTTCATTTGGGTCTGATACCAACACCATCACTATCTCACATCACGTTACTGCTCAAACTACTACCGCCAAAACAACAGTGTCGAGTCTATCTCGATTACTATTTTGATTACGTCGATTACATTTATCATCCTCTTCATAACGCGTCGTTTTTGATTGAATTTGACCGGTTTTGGACGCTGGACGTGTCACAAATCGATCCAGATTGGTTAGCAATTCTATTGATGGCTTTGGCTTTAGCTGCTCTTCATTTACCCATCCAACTATCACCATCATGTATTGATGACAGTAACATCAGTCTTTATAATCTTTCATCTTTATGGTTTAAAGCATCTCGTCGATCTCTCGAGATTTCAAAGTCTTCTTCATCTTCATTCGTCTATAACCCGTCTAAAAAACCAACTTTAGCAGCTTTACAAGTGTTTTGCATGGCTCAATTGTACATGTATGCCACCAAACAAGTGGATTTATTGAATTCATGGTTAATGACTGCTATTCACCAAGCTAGAGTGCTTGGACTACACACAGACACTCCTGGTTCATCACCTCTTGAAACAGAACTTCGTCGTCGTATATGGTGGGACATTTGTGGATGTGATACATATCAAGCCTTTTGTCTTGGCCGGCCATGTACTGTTAGATCCGCCGACTCCACCGTCCCATTTCCTAAAAACTGTCATGAACAAGATATGTTGAACGATTTCATTATAGATCGGCCTTCGGAGGAACCTACCATTATGTCATTCCAGATCTCACGCCACAGGTGTATGAAGATTCTTAACCGGCTTTGCTCCGATATCAACGGTGTTCCTCCGACTTATGAACAAGTATTAGACGTTGATCGTGAACTGTGTCAAAACATTCGAGATTATCCTTGGTTCTTCAAACCTCGATCATTACCAGGATCCCGCAATGGGCCTCAACCATTATCGTCATCTGATCCCAATTCCCCATTGGAGTTTTCTCCACTAGAAAATACCCAATACATTGACTTAATAAAGCAAATGCCATACATTGGATTCCAGCATCATGCGCTTCATACCTGCAATTGTATGCATCGGGTTCGGATCCATCAACAGTTTTTGGATCCCCCACAACCGTTTTCTTGGGCTGCATGCTTTGCTTCAATAAAGGCCATGTTTATCGTCTATAGAAACTTGAAACTAATTTTTGGCGGAGTCACTAAAAACCATTGTTTTATACCACAGATCCATCAGAGCTATTCGGCGGCAGTTGCGCAAGGCATGTTTTTATTGGTTGAAAAGCCCAATTTAGTGACAATGAACCAAAATAATCAAATATCTTATCCACAGGAGTTTTGCATGGTTTGTTCAGATATCAATGATTTCATTGACGACTTATCCTTAACGCTTTCTACATTCAAAGTTGATGTTCCTATTTTGTCGACAGGACTAGAATCTTTAAAACAAATCAAAGAAACTACAAAAGACGAATTGTCTAAATGGTCCATTGAATCTAGACCTGGATCATCAGAAGATTTTAGATATCCAAGACCTCAGCTTGTTAATGATGTATATTCTGTTTTTGGAGGCCGTAAAAACACTGAAAAGTATTTATCAAGATGTTCGATTGGATTTCTAATGAATGATTCAGAGAATTAATTAATTTTTTTTTTTTTCAATTTTAAAAAAACGAAATTGACTTTAACCTACAATTGTAAACACGTGATTTTAACGTTGACGTGTTTTCTATTTTCACTTTTTTTTGATTTCATTTTTTTTTTTTTTTCACCACCATTGAAAAAACATAAAAATCAAAAATTGCCACCATGAAAACAAGGATTCTAAACCTCTTTTTCATTCTTTCAATTCTACCAGCTTCTGTCTTTGCTGCCGTTCTTGGTATCGATTTCGGTTCTGCGTTTTCTAAAAGCGTGTTACTAGCACCTGGAATCCCATTTGAACCTGTTCTTTCGTCTGATTCAAAACGTAAAGACTTGACTGCTTTGACTTTTAAACCTGCTCATGGTCCATCGACCGGTGGCGCTGATATTGAACGTGTTTATGGAAACACTGCTCAAACCCTTCTTGCTAGATACCCTACCCAATCTCTTTTTTATTTCAAGTCTTTGTTAGGTCAAGATTTTGATTCGTCTGATTCTGTAAAGTCTTATTTACATCATTTCCCTGGCGTTGATTTGGTGGCTTCTAAAAACAACCGTTCTTCAGTTTCTGTCAATTTACTCAATGATAACTATCCAATTGAAGAACTGTTGGCAATGTACTTTACTGACATCAAATCAAGAGCCATTGCCACTTTAAAAGCTTCTGGTCCATCTTCAAGTTCTGCTTTAAATTCTGTTACTGGTTCCATTACAAACAGTGTCATCACTGTTCCCCCTGGCTTTTCTATTTTCCAACGTAAAGCTATTGAAGATGCTGCTGAATTGGCCGATATCCCTCTCTCTGCTCTTGTTAATGATGGAACTGCTGTTATCACCAATTACGCTTCTAATCGTCAGTTTGATCCTACCGTTCCTGAATACCATTTGGTTTTGGATATCGGTGCTGGCGAAATTTCAGCCTCTTTGTTTTCTATTCGTGGTGGCGCTCCTGATGCCCAATCTGTCATTATTGAATTAGAAGGTATTGGTTATGATTCCAAGTTTGGCGGCCATGCTTTGACTAGTATTATTAAAGATTTGTTGGTTGAGAGATTTGTTGCTGCTCACGGAAAATCTGTTTCTAAAAAAGCTTTACAAAACGATTTCAAAGTTCAACGTAAACTTTGGACTGAAGCCGAACGATCTAAAAACATTTTGAGTGCCAATTCCGAAGTCACTGCTCATATTGAAGGATTATACCAAGACCTTGATTTAAGAGTCAAAATCTCTCGTTCTGAATTCGAAGCCCGTGTCCAGCCTTTGATTTCTCGCGTTATTGACCCCATTTCTCAAGCTCTTACTAAACCATTTCCTGGATCCAAATTCCATTTAGATAAAAAGGATAAAGATGGTGCTAACCAAATTTCTTCCATTATTTATATGGGCGGAGCTACTCGTATGCCATTGATTCAAAAAACTGTTGAAGACATTTATGGACAAGACAAGATTTCTAAAAAGGTGAATACTGATGAGGCCGGTGCCATGGGCGCCACTTTACGAGCTGTTGGAATTTCCAAAGTTTTCAAATCTCGTAATATTACCATTATTGAAAAGACGCCTAATCAGTATGATGCCAAACTCATTGTTGGGGTTCCTGGGAAAAAAAAGGGAAAGATTGATTTTTCTGAAAGTACTGTTTCATTGTTTGGTCTTGGTGACATTTTAGGATCTTTAAAAACTATTGAGATTCCTGTTTCTGTTGATGGAACTCAGCTTGAACTTGTGTTGACTGAAAATGGAAATGAATTTATTAGCATTGAAGCCAGTGATGTTGCTAATGCAGTTGGCGACAAGACGTGTACAAGTGCACCTGTTGTTAAAGCAGAATTCAGATTGACGTTATCTCAAACCATTGAATTAGTCAATTTATGGGCCGAATGCAATGCAGGCGAAGAACCCAAACTTGTTGACCAAGAAAAAGAAAAGGAAGAAGAAGAAAAGTTGGAAGAAATCAAGATTCCTAAAATTAAACAAAATGTTATTGCAAGAAAGATTCGGTACAGAAATATTCGACCATTGGGTACAGCTACCAAACAGTCATCGAATTCAAGATTGAGGTCATTAGAAAAAAGCGATTTAGAACGCAAGAACCGTGAAGCGTTACGCAACAAGATTGAAAGCGAGATTTATAAATTGAAGGAACTTATTTATGAACATGAAGATGAGTCAGAGTTGGAAAACGAATTGGTTAATTTGGAAGAAGTGAAGGAAGCAGTTGAAGGGTTGGTTGATTGGTTAGATTATGAAGCTTCGGATGCAACTACTAAAGATTTGAAACAGAAGCAAGAAGAAGTTGGATCTCTGTTGAAAGTTTTGAATAAAAAGGAGGTCAAAGTTGATGATAAAAAAGAAAAAGAAGAAAAAGAAGAAAAAAAAGGAAAAAAAGGAAAAAAAGAAAAAAAAGATTTTACAAAAGAACTTGAACAATTTGCAGTGCAACTTCAAAGCGTGAGCACATTTAGCAAAACGCAAAAAGAAAAGTATGAACAACAAGTTGAAAAGTTGTTGGCGCCATTTGAAGATAAAGATAAAGATGTTTATGCACCGCCTATGGATGAGATTTTAAACATTTTGGATAAATCTGGTGACGAAACAGATTTGATTATAAAGATGCAAAAAGAACTTGCTGGATCGTTACAAGTTTTACAATCAGGAGTTGATGGTGAAGATGATCAAAATGACAAAGTTCTTGAGCAGTTGGAAAGTTCAGTTACACAATTTACGAAATATCAAAAAGAACTTGATGCTGTTCGACAAGCGAAAGTCATTAAAGTTGAAAATCTTTTAAAAGAAGCTCAAGAACAGAAAAAGTTTGGCCAAGACGTCAATGATGAATTGTAAAAAATTAAACTTGATTTAAAAAAATAGAAACTTTTTATAAATTCTTTTCATGTTGATCAACACGAGTTTCCAATAAAGCAGTTTTAGGAATAGGTTCCGAATGCGTAACATCCAGTTTAACTTTATCAATCACCTTTTTCTTTTCTTCATTTCCATTCTTTTTCTTTTCTTGTTCACGAATCACATTCTTCTCCAACGCCTTTTTAACAAAATCCCCAAGTTTTACTTTTTCCTTTTCTTCCTGGCTAGCATACTTCTTTAACCACGGATGGTTCAACAGTTTGGCATAAGTTGGCCGCAGTTTAGGACTCTTGTTTAAACAGTTGGCAACAAACGACCGCGCTTCTGGCGAAAACCGGTCGGCCGGCAACGCAGGCGTGTCGCCGTAAATGATGGCAGACAGTTGACTAAACAGGTTACGGTACGTGTCGGCAGGGTACGGATAACATCCTTTGGCGACTTCAAGTACTGACAAACCAAGCGACCAAATGTCAGATTGCACGTTGTATGTCAACACGTCGTCAGGATTGGCGACTTTGATACGTTCTGGTGCCATGTAAGATTGGCAACCAATGTTTGTTTTGGCAATTGAAGCAACCAAGTTTCCAGACACGCCAAAGTCGCAAAGCTTTACTTTTCCTGCCGTCGAAACTAGAATGTTGGTAGGCTTGACGTCGCGATGAATAATGTTATGTTCATCTTTCAACTGTTTTAAACCACGAATCACTGAATCTGTAATCACGGCAAGGTACGGTTCGTCCACGCCGCCGTCGTAAATCTTGTCTAAAGAGCCGCCGTCCATGTACTCCATACACAAATACACTGCGCCTTCTACAAAAAAGGCGCCGTAGAAATCTACAATGTATGGCGAATTACATTTGTGCAACACCTCAAGTTCCATAATGATTTGCAAAAACTTGGATTCCTCAAGCTCGAGCCTGATTTCCTTCATTGCCATAATGATGTTGGTCGGTTTATGGCGCACTTTGGTGACTGTGCCGTAGTTTCCCCTGCCGAGCTCTCCAAGAGGCTCGAGCTCGTCTAAAGAGATACGAAACTTGGAGCCTGAAGAAAAGTCGATACCGTTTGAATGCAAAGACGCTTTACCTGCAAAGTTCAAGTGACCCGAGTTGACGTCAATGTACTTGGAATGGCCAGAAAAGACGTTTTCGGGTTTTGAAGCAATGTCAAGAGACAATTCACCGGGAGGACCGCGAGGGTTTGGTTTACGGGAAACGGAGGCTGATGAATTAGAAGAAATTGGGGTTGGTTGGGTGCTGGAGTTTGGATTTGTGACGTTGGAAAGAAGTTGAGCGGATGCATCACGGGAAGCGTCGGTGGAGTTGATGGCGCCAATGTCGAGTGTGAAACCAGGTTTTTTAAAAGGTTTTGGTGTTGGAGGAGCAGAAGAAGCAGATAAAGATAAAGGGGTATTATAATTCAATTTGAGACCTCTACGAGCAGATAAAGAAGGAGGAGTTGCGACAACAGGAGAACGAACATTTGAATAATCAGCAACAGTAGCTTTATAATCCAACTGGGTATTATTTGGTTTGGTATTTGGATTAAAGGTATTTACATCATTTGGACGGCCATTGTTAAGAGTTCTAGCTTTAGGACTTCGTTTATTTTGAAAAGCTTCAATTCTGGCATAAACTTCTGGAGAAATGTTGGTCAACAGGTTGGCGACTTCTGCTTGAGAATGGTTGTTGCGACGTTTATCAAGAGAGATGCCAGCAGTAGCTGCAGAGAGTTCATCAGTGGGATCAGGCATTTATTTTTATTTTTTACTTTAGTGGTTTAGTTATTAGTTTAGTATTAAAACTTGAATTAAAAATAAATAAATAAAAAAAAAGTGGCAAATTTATTTTTTTTTTAAACTCGTCGCAGCTTTTTTGCATTGCTGCGACGCTTCAAAACGCGCGATGCGCTGGCAAAGAGCGAGTCATGTGATGGCGTGGGTCCCGTGACAC
>JAJLVH010000860.1:0-14078 GCA_030570155.1 Magnusiomyces magnusii
TGTTTGGATTTTCGTCTGCACAGTTTACCCACTCAGCAAACAATCCTGCAATATTATTTTTCGAATCTGATTGAAAACGAATTGCATTAAAGCATCGTACAATATTGTTAACATCTGCCAATCGTTGATTGTTTTCTGAAAATGCGTCAACTAACTTGATATAATCTTCAATAAATTCTGAAATGTCTTCGTTCCATCTCATTTCACGTCTAACTTCAATTCCATCTCTGTCCATAGAAACATTGATGTTTACAATTTTTTGTAAATAAACAAAAGATTCGGCAATGAATTGCAAGTATTCGTTGGTATAGCTTAAGCCTGGAATATTTGTAGGGTATATTTTAGAATCTTCTGGTAGTATGGGAACCCCACCATCTCGTTCAAGTTCATGCTTATAATCTACTGAGGTTATCCAAGCCAAACCGTCGTTTGAAATAGGATTGAACTGAAAAAATAATGTTCGGTTGTTTTTGTGCCATTCTTCTACGAGTCCTGGTTTTATAGGAGCTTCGGGAAGGGTATCGAATTCTTTATGTGTAAAGAGTGAACTTCCATATGATTGTGGATTGGTTTGTCCTTCATTAGGATATTGTATCTTGTCCACTAGAAAAGCAAATGATATGAGTGATTAGTATATAACAATTGAAATATTTTCAAAATGAATAAAATTTTAAACTTACACGAAATCATCGAAATTAGTTTGTTTATTATTCGTTCAATGGCAACAAAAGTTCAAAGCGATGAAAAAAAACAGTTTACATTACATGAACGAAAATGCAGGGTAAGTATTAAACTACTAAAGTAAAACAGCGTTACTGAAGCAATAACCAATCACGTGTATATAAAAGATTAAGACTCGCATATAATTCCTTATCTGGACGTTTTTTTGCACAAAAAATCGCGTTTTTAAATCACTTTTTTGTTTTTTAATTAGTGCAAAAAAAAAAATATTATTCATCAAATAAATTGAAAAATGCTCAATTCACGAAACCTTTACTCAGTTCTGGCTCAATGTATTACTCCAGATACACCACCCGATAAATCAATAGTTTCTGCTATATTAATCACACTTTCAGGTCAAACAATCGCATCTTCTCATACAAGTAGGGCTCCACCTCCTCCGAAAACCTCACTGAATACCTGTCAATTGTTACAAGACTATGAAGATACCCCAATACCTCTTGATGGAATTGTAAGGAACAAACCGTACTATTCATCAGATCCGTTTGATACAAACATACCCAGACAAAAGCAACAAACACAGCCAAAAAATGCTGGCAATAATACCAGTTCCAATGAAAATAATGAACTTTTAGGGTTTCAAGTATCTCGGTCGGGAAAAACCAAGGTTTACGCACTTTTTGCGTCGTCTGCTTGGAAACAGTATCAAAAAGCTGGTATGGACGAATTAGTATTGACGCCACAGGATGTCAAACCCTTAGCAAACCTAGATTCTGGGGTACTTGATGATGAAGGTACTTTGAAATATGAAAACAATATCAACCTAAAAAATCCAAAAAATTCAAAAAATAATAGTACTAATAGTGCTAACAAAAATAGTAGAAATAAAAAAAACATAGACAAAAACTTTACACCGCCATTAAAAAATTCCAACAAACCAAAACATAACAAAAAACGAGCTTGGTTATCTTTTGCGACCAACGATTCCAGCAGCAACGGCGCTACAATATTTATCATGAAACTAGAACTCAATGAATCCAAAAAAGAACTGTTGCTGGTTATTGTGGGAGACGGCGATTGTCCAATGGGTATCATTTTGAAAAAGGCAGAAGAAACTGCAGCCGTATTAGAAGATGGGTTGAGTTCTTATATTGTTCCTCCAAAATATGAGACTTGAGTATAAATGTCAATGAATACCGAGTATTTCATTCTTTTCATATTTAATCATATAAAAATACTATTTATTATAAATAAACATCAATTCAACTAATTCTAAACATTCCTTTAAATAATGCAAACAGAAAAAAAAAATCACATCAAAATATTAAATAAAAAATAGAAATAAACAAAAAATGACAAAAACCATAAATAAATTTCATTCACTCTTCTTCATCGTCAGTATCTAACGGACGAGGAGTGCCCTTAGGTGTGTTGAGCCATTCTAAGTATCTAAGACGTCTTCTGACTTCTCTTGCCTTTTGTTCATTTCTAGTAAGTTTCTTCTTTTTCTTCTTGATCTTGATATTGGCTGGCGAATCATTGTCAACGTCAGATGGAGCTGCTGAGGCTGCCGCAGAAGGTGCAGCAGATGACTGAGCAGTCGAACTAGTACCCGAATCGTCAAATCTATCGTTATCAACATTAACTTTACCCTTATGAGTAAGTTTACCGTCAGCAACAACCCACTGTTCAGGACAAAGTGCGCCAACGAATTCATTGTTGTGGGAAATCATGATAACACCACCGGTCCAGTTACGAATAGCATGTGCAAGACCTCCGAGAGAGTCTCTGTCAAGATAATTGGTAGGTTCATCAAGGACAAGCAAATGGGGATTGTTCCACATGGCACCAGCAATAACAACCTTAACCAATTGACCACCAGAAAGGGAGCCAAGAGGTGTGTGATCAGCAATATCACCATCAAGACCAATATCTTCAAAATGTTCTCTGATAACTGGAGGTGAAAGATCACGATAACCAAGACCTTCTCTGGAAGCTTCATGATCATCAAATCTTTGAACAGCCTTGGAAAAACCAAGTTTGATAAGATCATCACGAGGAATGAACGAGTTCCACTTTGGAAGGAAACCCTTCCATTTAATTTCGTACTGGAATGTCTTTTTCAACTTTTGTCTACCAATGATGGCTTCCATAACACGAGGTTCGCTTCCGTCCCAAGAAATGGGTTTAGCCATTTGTTCAGCTTCTTCAGTAGAAACGGCACGAGACTTTTTCAAATGGACCTCACGATCATCACCGTTCTTGTAACGCCATTGGATATATTGACTGGGTGTCTTTTCCTTGTGGAGTTCAACATGCTGTAGTGCGTGCTGAGCAATGTAACCAACACGAAGATTGGGATGCTTTTCAACCTTACCAGAATCAGGAACGGTTTCACCAGTAAGAAGTTTGATGAGGGTTGACTTACCGGCACCATTGGCACCAAGAATAGCAACACGAGAAGAAAGACAAAGAGAGCATGAAACATTGGTAAGAGAAGGCATGGATGCACCAGGATATGTGAAAGTAACATCAGTCATACGAGCAACTGAACGAGTGTTGGAACGAACACCAGTAAGAATACCTGGGGGAGGAAAGTTCATCTTAACAATAGAGTCACTAAGAGTATAGTAAGATTTGCCTTCAGGACGAACCTTGACGAAATCGGAAAGGTTACCCTTGTAGTAAACAAGCTTTTTGCTTTCATAGTGAATAATGTCGGTACAGACGTGATCAAGGAAACCAGAATCGTGGGTAACGATCAAAGAAGTAATTTCAGTATGTGTGACAAGATAATCTTCAAGCCATTTGACGTTGGAAACATCCAAATGATTGGTAGGTTCGTCCAAAAGAAGGATATCAGCCTTCATAAGCATAGCACGAGCCAATTCAAGCTTCATCTTCCAACCACCGGAAAGAGAACCAACATTTTGAGAACGTCTGAAATCATCAAAACCAACTTCTTCAAGAGCTTTGGCAATATCTTCCTTGCCAACCTCAGCAAGCTCAGGATCAGAAGCAATGAAGGAAACCAAGTCCATGTCACCTTCTTCACCTTGGAGCTTGTGTTCAACAAAGCAGGTTCTAAGCTCTGACTTGTCGGGGAAACCTTCAAGCTTACCAAGAGAAATTGATCTCATAAGGGTAGATTTACCGGCACCGTTACGACCAACAATACCATATCTATGACCCTTGTAAAGCTTCAAGAAAGTCTTGTTTAAAAGCATACGACCACCGTAGGCAAGAGAAAAGTTTGCGTTGACAATTCTGATACCTTCTTGTTCATCGTCATCATCTTTAGAATCTCTAAACATATTTCTGTAGTGATCAACAGTTTTTTGAGCAAATTCGTCAGTGCCAACATCTTTGGGAAGATACGACTTGATAACCTCAGAAAGACGATCAAATTCACGATAGTTGACATCAGCCTTGACAAGTTTGCTAATATATTCGCGGACAGTAGAGTTAACAGACTCAGGAACAGATTCCAAAGCCTCTTCCTCAGTGATTCTGACCTTGTCATGGGAATCATCCTTTTCAGCTTCTTCCAAAACATGAAGAGCCTTACCGGCAAGTTCACGGACTTCGGGTTGAGATGCAGTTTCAACAACCTTTTTGATACCAGGCAAGAGATCAGGAATAAAAGGCTTGATTTCAATTGGATTGTGAACAAGACGTGTCAAGTTCTCAACAACAATAACTGTTTGACGAAGAAGTTCTTGTGAACCAGCAGCCTGGTTAAGAGCACGCCAAAGAATGGGAACAAGAATGGAAAGAGCAGATTCAGTAACTTCAGCAACAAAAGTGACTTGAGAAAAGGTCTTGACACATTCAGGAACATTCTTAGGATTACCCAAAGTTTTGACAATAATTGGAATTCTTGGATGAATGTCGTGGTTATCAACTTTTTCAGCAAAAGCAGTAAGCACCTTAGCACCTTCCTTGGCCAATTCAGATTTCATGTCGTTCATGCAGTTAGTGACGACTGGAATACCCTGAAGGAAATTATGTTCTAAAGAAAGCTGAGGAACTTCATCAATGATCTTGTGAACTTGTTTTAAAGCACCAACTTTGCCTTGCCATTTAGCAGAAGACTCGAGGTATTTGAACAAAAGTGGAAGAACGACGGAGACCTTTGCATCTTCAGGATAGAGATTGAAAAGAGCATCAATAGCAGCATTTGAAGCTCTCTTGACAGAGTTGTCTTTATCAGAAAGAAGGTCAAAAGGAATAGTATACAAAGAAACGGTGTATGCTTCCAAAGGGGTATTAGGACCAAACTTTTTAACGAGCTTAGAAATAACGGTTGGTGCGGCTTCACGCTTGATGGGAGAAGACTTGGACTTGGACAAAGAAACCAAAGCTTTTTCCAAGTTAAATGTGGAAATTGAGCCAGCACCTTCCTTGAAAATGGTTTCGGCTATGTCATTAGAAGCTGACAAGACATCGGAGACAGTCTTGGTCTCAGTAATCTTTTCGAGGTAAGGAGAAATGGGAGATTCTTCAATGTCTTTAAGAGCAGAAGAGAGAGAAGACAAAGAAGTTGTAGAAGAAGCAGTAGTGATTGGTGTAAAGCACCAGAAGCATTGGTACTGTTGTTGGCACTATAATCTCTTTGGTAATTGTTGTTGCGGTTATAATTATTGTTTCTGTTGTTATCACGATAGTTGTTGGTTCTGTTACCGCCACGATTGTTATATCCTTGGTCATAACCACCATATTGAGGCTGGTAATTTTGTTGATATTGCTGAAAATTAGAAGGTTGGAACGATGGAACGTTACCAGCAGCCAGCTGAGCCTGATAGATAGGACTCTGAGTCTGGTCCGGCTTCTTAGGCTCGATCTCGTCAAGATTTATGGGCTTAAACTTCTGTTTTGGTGGCATTGTGAATGAAACGTGTCAACATCAAAACCAGACTGAGTTGCTGTTAAGAAGAATGAAAAAAAAATGAAAAAAAAAGTTGTAATTTCGGGCTCGCACGAAAATTATTTTAAAATTTTTTCTCGTAGATGCGAATCATGACTCAGCATTGACAATATTTACGTAATTTTTTTAAGATTAAGAGTCACGAGAAGTATATAATCAATGCACGTGACAAAACCGTTGGCCCAACAAGTTTTGAAGCGCAACCAGCAGAAAAAAAATGAATGTGGTGCATTGAGTACCGAATGCTGATTCTGATGACTTGAAGACCCAATACCGAAAATCTGTAAACTGAGCCGATCAAAAGTGAACAAAGATCAAAATTGCTGCTTTCTGTTTGAAACCAGCATTTTTGCGAATCTCGAGTGGTTGTGCGTTATGTACAAAAGCCCAAACTAAGAACGATTTGGCACTTTTGAATTCCACCAAACACTTCATTGGAATTTGGCCGGTTTTTGAACTGTTCAAACCCAGGGTTAGGTGAAATTATCACTTGTTTTGTCAATAGGTTTACAAAAATGTAATTTTTTCACTGCCAAAACAAATAAAACAACAAAAAATATTATTCATGTGCCGTGGAATGGTATTTGGATTTCAACTTACATTCCAAAAATATCATTATTATAGACATTGTATTTGATTGTTTATTTACTTTCATTGTTAACTGTAAAAAATCTTTGCAAGATTGACTTGTAATTGTACTATATTAAATATATTCAAATGTTCTATATCAAAATAAGAAAATAAAGAAATAAAAAAACTAAAAATACAAATAAAACAATTATTCTATAGTAAACTCATCTGACAAATCCAATTGCCAATCACCAATCTTAAATCTATCACCATATGGTTTGAGTGCTCTTTGCAATATTTTATAGCTACCAGCTTCAATATCATTGCCAGTCGCCAACTGTGTGACGCTACCCAATTGATAAAATCTAGGAGCAAAGTTAATAGGGAACGAATTTCCATTGAAACCCAAAGGCCCATAATACTTGTGAGAGCTTGATGTCGAGTTGCTACTTCTCTTAAACAAGACATTAGACACTATATTCTTCAAATCTCGCTTTGTCTTGGAGTTGGGATAAATGTCATTAATTGTCAAGTCTGATGTTCCAAAGTTTGAAGAAACAAGATCAAGCGAGTATTCAAGAGAACCATAATTGAGACTGAAGAAAATAAATGGATACTCAGATTTACTGGAATCAAAGTTATGTGTTGAAGAACTTGATGGTATAAATCCTTCAGTACTTGAATACTCACCAAACATAACAGGGCTAGTGAAGATGGGAACAGATTTGTATGTGTTTTCTGCAACAGCCAAGTATGGAACTCCAAAACTGGCACCAATCGAACATGTAAAGGTAATCTTTCCAGTGTATAATGCATACTTGAAAACCGGATTTTGATCCAAATTGACACTAACCTTAATGGTTTTGCTAGAACCAGCTGTAACAGTAAACTGATTGGAATCAAAAGAAACTCTATCGGTGTCTTTGGCAACTGGAGGTGGAAACATGTTTGCATTTCCTTCATCATCAAAGTCATTGACTACAAGAGCAGGCTGAGAATCAAGACTATAAGTGGCAGCTTTATTATAGTTGTTGGTAATAGTGATTTCAAATTCATTGGCAAGAGATGGATCACGAGAAGAGTTGGAGACAAGGTATGGAGGATCAACAATGGTGTTTCCGCCAACAATTGAGTTGAAAGCATCAACAAGACCACCACCTTGTTGAACAAGTGGTGCAATCTGATCAGTGTTGGTTCCATCTCCAGAATACCAATTGAATTCATTTGCATATGCAATAAGACTACTTTTCAATTTGCTATTGACATCAGAATCTGCAGCACGTCCATTTGATTTTGAAAAGCCATTCTTTTCAAGGTACAATGCGGCTACACCAGCAATATAAGGACATGAAAAACTAGTACCAGTGACAGTAAGATAAGTGCTATTAAGACCAATTGAAAAAACACTTCCACCAGGTGCAATGATGTCAGGAGCAAAGAACCCGTCATAAGTAGGACCCCAAGAAGTATAAGTATTAACAAAGCCAGCACCAGGCAGGTCTGTCGTAATTTCTTGTGGACCAACAGAACTGTTGAAAACCATCTGAAAAGAGGCACCAGAAGCATATTGTCCACTAAGCCAAGTTCCAACAGCATTTGGAAGAGATGCAGCACTGATGAGAGGCGATTGCAAAGTAGACGCAGCACTGTAAACGTACTGGATTGAATCTTCTTCGATATAAACGGCATATCTATATCCTAAATAAGCAGCAATATTGTACTGAGTACTTCGACTGCATTCAGAATTTTTAGCATATGGAATGAGCAAAATGTCATTGTTTTTTTCTGGTAACTGGTCGGGGTTGCAAGCACTTGTAGGAACATAATCGACATCAAAAAGGCCATCCAAAGCCAAACTACCAGCCATAGTAGAAATATAGTCAACAGCTTCTGGAACATCTGAATTGTTTGAAACAATGTAAGCTGGCCAAGTAACGAGTTTGTTTGTTTGCATACTGCCAACAGAAATAGCTTGAGAAGCACTTCCAACTGTAGAATAATAAGGACCCATATCACCATCATTACCAGCAGCAAAAACAACAACAATGCCAGAATTGATAACATTATCAATGGCAATTGAAATGGGATTGAATTCCCAAGCCAAGGTTTCGGAAGCGGAAACAGAAATAATGTCAACGTTATCAGAAACAGCTCGTTCAAGACCGCTCAAGATGATATCATCCGAAGATGACAAGTCGGAAGAGAAAACGCGATACATTCTAAATTTTGCATCAGGTGCAACACCAGTAAAAATTGAACTTTGACCTACAGCAATTCCAACGACTCCAGTGCCATGACCGTCAGTATCGTTTGGATCACTATCAGGATGAACATCTCCGGATCCATCATAGCTATCGCCAACTAAATCATAACCTCCTAAAAACTTATCTTTAAGAGCTGGGTGAGAAGCATCAACACCAGTATCCAAAAATCCAATTACCACATTTTTGCCAGTGATTCCGCTTTCATGAACGCGGTCAACGTAAGTGTCGTTATAAGGATTCCAGCCAGACGTTTTGATGGTGGCTAAGCTGCGAAGAGCTTTTTGGGCTGCAGCATTGGGTGAAGATGAATTGTTTTGTTTACAATAAGCACTGGATTGCCAGCCTTGCTTGTAATAAGTTTTACACTCTTCACTGTCGGTACTTGCTGGTTCAGGAGGGTTGGAAACAAATGTCTTGAGACACTCATCGTAGTACTTTGTTTGGTTGCCGTAACTGTATTTCAATTCCACCATATTGTCAATAGTATCTTGTGAAATACCGTTGCGTTTTTGAAAACTCTGTGCGGTTTCAACGTTTTGGGGCGAAAATGTAGCGTTTGCATGAAGAGTTTCTTCAGGTATAGGCTTAAAAGTAGTCATGTTGTAAACTGAGTCAACCCATACATGCTCAACCATAGCCAAAGATTCAATTAGACTGGTTATGTTGGGATTAGATGAAGTAAAAGAAACACCATGGAACACAGCTGTATAATTATTTGCCGGTGTAATAGTGTTTTCTGAACTAAGAACGGATTGGAGCTTTTTGTAGAAAAAGTTTTGTGGAGTGGTTGAATCAGAACGTTTTTGGAATAATGGTACAACATCGTCATCGAACTTGACAATGTATTTTGTAGGCTTCGCAGCCAAGACTGTAGCTACAAAATAGCACAAGGCAATACTATTTTGAAATATTTGTATCATAATGATATAGACAAAATGTAAAAATTAAATTGAAAACAAATGAATGAAAATAGAGACTAAAAGAAAGAAATCAAACCTACTTCAAAAAACTAGTTTCCTACAGTAAAACAACAAGTTTATATACAAATGATATAATGTAATTAAATGCCACGTTAAATTTAAAGGCTTTAGAATGGATGCTGATATAATGTATTATACGTGGATAAGTTTAAAAATAATAATAAGTAGGTTATAACTAAAAGGCATAGTTTGTTGATGAAACTGCACGTATTATTAACAGAATTGACTAAAGCAGGAGAATGCGAACAAGGGTAGTCACTTTAGGTAGTTGTGGGATTTGAGGGCTCTGAACCTATTGGCAACCCAAGTATCTAATCATTGATCCTTTTGTTCTTTTTTAACATGTGTTTTGAGACAAAAATATTGGCAATTGGGCTTGTCAAATTAGTATATTGTAGTGAAATATTGCAAACCAAGTCATGATATAATGAAAAAAAGCCCATTTATCATAATTATTGGCATTGTTAATGACTAAGATCAATGCTTAGATGAAATATATAATAGCCATAATACATGCTTAAAACACTCAATACGACGTTATATCCTTTCAAAATACGATCTGATATTCGGGAAGCTGCAGATTGATTCAGTGCAAATAGAAGCCAATGAAGGAATTGCGTGCATCAGAAATGTAAACAGGCACGGCTTTTACTGTCAACCCATTCAACAAGCCTAAACAGAAAGCTTGCTTTGGTTTTTATGATAAAGGGCTTTGAAACTTATTCAATCAGTGTGTTTATCATTGAAATCCATTGTTTAGTACTGTTTAGGAAATCACTTTTTCATTCTCCTGTTTTTATTTAAACTCCATTGGTGAATTATTATTATTTATTTTTTTATGTGTACTACCTTAAGGTCATTCGGAACCAAGTGTCACAAATCACTTTTATCCCTTGATTCCAAACCTCTTTTCAGCGAAAGGCCTGGAAAGAATACAAATAATACCAATACACAAATATTTTGATTTGTTACCATCTTAAGTGTTCTTTATGAATTCATACCGTTTGTTTGTTTGTTTTTGCATTGGTCAAAGCTTTTGTAAACACACCAATTTCCGATTGTTATTTAGTTTGTATAGTTTGAATGAAATTTGAGCCTCTAGAAATGTGGATTTGTATTTCTTTTTTTTTTTTTTTGAAATGACAAGCTGATATCGATAGCAATGAAATGATTGGGTATAAATGTACAATCTTTTGTTAATCATTGTATCAAAACCATTAAACCCATTTTTTTGTCACCAACTTATTTTTTTTCATTGACAAATCACAATTGTAAATTATATTATTTTGAGCATTTAAAAAATGAATGAATAAGATGATTCAAATATGATACACCATGAGCAACAATCACCAAGTAATAGCATAAACAAAATGTATTAATGTTTATAGCTTTCTACATGTACTTGATTTCAACTCTAGATATACTCATTATGCTTAGACAGTAAATACTAAATTAATTTATTTCTCACAGCTATACCAGTATCAAATAAAATATAAATGACTGTTGACATTTTAGCAATAAAGAAAAAAAATGCAGAAAGCTCTTTACGCACTTCACCTCGCCCAACTGCAATAGTTGTTGGAGGAACTAGCGGTTTGGGTGAACATTTCGCATACAAGTTTGCTCAATACAATACAAAACCTACTATTTACATTATTGGACGTCGAGCTTCTTCTGGTGCTCGTGTTGTGTCTCAGCTTTGCAAAATCAATACCGATCCTGACTGTTGTTTCAAATTTTATGGGTGTGATGTGACGCTTGTTAATGAAGTCGATAAGCTATGTGAAGTGATTTTAAAGCAAGAAAGTCATATCAACTTGTTGTTTTTATCGCCTGGGTTTTCATCCTTGGCTGGCCGTGTTGAATCTCCTGAAGGCCTTGATGTAAAAATGACGGTCAATTACTATGGCCGCTTTAGATTTGTTGAACGGTTGATACCTTTACTACAAGCGGCTGCTGATGAAGAAAAGTTTTTTCAAAACCAAGCCGACAAACTTAATGTCATACGGTCCAAAGTGGGTGGTCCTGCAATTGTTCCCAAAACCATTAATGCTCGTGTAGTTACTGTTCTTCAACCAGGAAATGAAGCTGAACCTCTTTTACATGACTTGGATCTCAAGAAAAACTATTCCCGATTGAATGCACATAAACATTTTGTTGAATTCACTTCTTTAGCAGTCATGCGGTTTGCTCGCTTGTATCCCGATATTGGATTCATTCACGCTGGTCCAGGTGTCGTAAATACTGGAATTGCTAGAAGTCTTCCACTATGGGCACGAATTCCTATACGTATGGCAATGATATTTGCAAACAGTCCTGAGAATGGAGCCGAGCGATTGTATTATATGGCATCTGCTGCCGATTTCAGAAAAGGTGCACATTTACTTGATGAGAATAATAGTTCTTTGATTAAGCGCGCTCAAAAGAAGGGATTGTTGACTGAAAATTTGCAAGAAACTATTTGGAGCCATACAGAAGAAATGTATAAACAAGCAATGGAAAAGGGAAAGGATGTAAATTTGACAATGAAAAATTCTGACAAAAACGAAACCGGAAGTGAAAATGGAGATGATTCAACTAGTTTGAGGTCTTCTCAGCTGTCTTTGTGAATATAGACATGTAATGATTAGATCTTAAGAACAGACGATAAAAATATAAACTATATAAACAATAGAAAAAACTCTGAGTTAATATGGATTAAGACTATTTGGTTTCCTAATTACGAGTATATTAACGGAAATCCGTTTTTGAAAATGATTTACTTTTTCAAATATTGGGTTGAAATATTTTGGAGTATCAATCGCTTCAGCCGTACCACTTTTTTTTTTAACAAAAATTTTTTTACAGACACTGACATTCTTTCCAGCCTGAATCGATTTTATCAACCATTTATTTCAAAAAAAAATTAAACAAACAAAATGGCACCAAGAGCTACTGAACCTCCTACTAAAAGAAGAAGAAGAAGAAAGGCTGCAAGAACAGAAAGTAAGTGTTTTACGATTATTCATTTTCATTTTCATGAATTACTTTTATTTTAATATCTATCAATGAATAATTAAACTAACCAATAACCAAATAGACTTTTCTTCTGATTCTGATTCTTCATCTTCTGATGCAGCCAGCAGTAACGATTCCTCGTCGGATAGCGACGATTCTGATGAAGATATGACTTCTGAACCTCAGCAAAAAGATTCTAATACCCGTGATGAAAAATCCTCATCGATATCAAAAACACAAAATAAAAACACAAGTGATATACTGGATGGACAAGATGTTAAAATGTCATTGGAAATTACAGAAAACACATCAGCAAGTTTAGATTGGGATTCAACAAAATTTGGCGATAGTGAAGATGAAGAAGATGAAAATAACAATACCCCAAAAGCAAAGATAGAAAAGGTTACCAAGGGAGATAGTGACAAACTTGATCCAGATGTGAAGGAAAACAAGGAAGAGTTTACGGAATACTACTTGAGTTTGATGACTGGTGGAGCGTTTGGTGATGATATTAATAAAGTGAGAGAAAGTAATGATTTTGGTGATGGTAAAGCTTCAATGCCTTTATTGATTGCTGCTTTGAAGGAAGGTGTCAATATGTTTGATAAGGAACAGAGAGAATTGATTTGGTCTGCTAAAAATGAAGCAAAATAAAAATAAACTAAATAAACTAACGTATTGGGTATATTTAAATTAATAAAAAACCAAAACGAGTTCTATTGATTAAGAATTTGATTGTATGAATCGAAAAAAGTTCGATTCCAGTTGTTTACTTAGTTCTAATGGCGTTTTTCCCAAATGTTTGCTACACGAATCCAACACTTTTGTATTCAACTCATCCATATACTCACCAGCAGCATGATAATCAGATTCAAGAAGCAAAGAGTCATGTGGAATGTTTGGCAAAAGTTTTGCAAGATCTTTTTGGTTAAGCAAAAATGATAAGGAAACGTAGATATGGGGTGTTGTAGGCTCATCTGCATTATTTCCTTCAGAATTGCCTTGGGAATTGGTTTTAGCTTTTGCTTGAGCCATCAACTTTTTTTTGGAAATAGGTCGAAACCAAGCGCTCTTCAAAAAGTCAGGGCTTCCTGTATACGAATGTAAACAAATTGCCGGAGGCCATGTCTTTTTCTTTAAAGATTCAGTGCTAAACCCTGCAACAAAAAGATCATAAACTTGAGCAGGACATTGGACAGCATGAATAGAAGCTGGTCTTTGGTATTTGACTGCTAACTCCATTTGTTTAGAAAAAACATGTTTTTGATGATCCATGTTAACTTTGTAAATAGACAACACTCGATTAGCATGAGCTTCACTCATATCATCAGTTTCGCGGTTAATACTAGAAGGGTCCGGTAACCGAAATGCTTTATCTAAGCCACATTCGCCAACAATGGAATTCGGAAACTTTATCAAATAACTTTCTATAGTCTGCAACACTTGTGATAATGGTAATGGATCAGGAAGTTTATCAATAAATTCGGTAGTTGGTTCAGGAACAAGAACAGTTTTATAATGTGCAACTTTACTAAACGATTTTGACAGATCGCCAATGTTTGTATCATCATATAAGCAATGCGAAAACCAAGGGTGGAATCCAAATGCAGGAACAACTTTGTCAGGATATTTTGTAGCAATCTGTGCCACTTTTTCTAA
>JAJLVH010000861.1:1692-14049 GCA_030570155.1 Magnusiomyces magnusii
GTCCAACTCATGATAACAAAAACAGGTGATTGAATAAATAAGACGCTACTCTGTTGTTATAATATCAATAACAATGTCCAAAAAAAAAAAAAAAAAAAAAAAAAACGTTCAAATGCTTTGGAAAACTTTGTCTAGCAACTTTTTCAACCGGTTTGTGACTGTGGCAGAAATATTTTTTTTGGTTTGTTTACATGGTGGTAACAAGAAAAAAAAAAAGTTATGTAATAAAGATTGGTAATGGTTGGTAAGGGCTTATAAACGAGCTTTTGTTACATGTAATGTAGCGTAACTTTATTTAATTGATTTGGTTAAATTAAAAATTACAGGGATTAAATAAAACACGCGTCCATCATGTCGAAACGACAGCAACATGATTATACTTTTGCAAGATCGCATCGATTCTTAAACTCATTCTACCAAGTCGAAGAACCGTATCTTGGTATATTGGGATTATCTCGGGATGGAGCTTCTTATGCGATAAACTGCTGCTGGATTGGTTATCGTTTGAAGTGTTGAAATCTGGTGTTACCAAAGCTGAAACCGTTGCTATTGACGATGATTGTGAGATTGTACTTATAGGTTTACCATTGCATCCACTACGTTCGTCTGCTGTCAAAATACTGTCATCACTAGGCTTTGATTTGGGTGCTGGGTATATTTTGCTATTATCAATACTAGACGCTGCAGTGGATTCGTCTTCCTCAATAGTCTTGAAACTTTCGTCACTTGAACATGGTGCAGCAGTATTTTTAGATTCGATCTGTAATGGTATAGTCGCTGGTGAAGACATTGCGTCGTTTGTATTGTTATCATCAACAGTTTTGGTATTGTATTCAGAAGAGCCGTTATTACCGAAACTCTTTTCATCTCCACTATCGTCACATGAAGGTGATGATGGCACAGTTGACGTTGTTGCTACTGATTCGCTACGCGTATCTCTATCTGATAAATCAGATGGTAATGAAGAAGACGAATTAATCGACGAACTTGATGGTGGTTCTTTTGATAACGATTTGCTCTGCTGTTGTTGTGATATATTATTATTATTATTATTATTAGAGTTTAAAATATTATTGGTATTGCCATTTTCAGAAATAATTGTCGAAGATCGAACGTTTAGTGGAGCAGTTATTGAATATTCAGAATATGGTTGCTTGGTTCCTTGATCGTTAACGTCGGGGGATGTAGTCAGTGACGACGTTACTGACATTGATGAAGTCGAAGATGTAGGTGAAGGTGATGGCTGATTGTCGTTTCGAACAGGTTGGGAATTTTGAGTATTAACAGCGTCTTTACGATTACGTTTGAAAAGACCAGCAATGGAATTGGAATTGCTGTTTTCATTGGGGGTATAAATAACAGATTCTACCGAGCTAGTCGAGTTCTTTTTCAAATGTTCTGTTGATGACTTGGCATTAACTAAAGCCCGCCTTCGGATTTGATTCTCTTCATCGTTATTATCGATAGGATTGTTGTTTTGGGTTTCAACAGGTTGGGTGGTAGTAGTAGTTGGAATTGAAGAATGTCGCCGACCAACACCTCTTGAAAAACGCGAAAATATACTCGAGCCAGTATTTGAAGCAACGTTGGCAGTATTTGATCGATGAACATTTGTGTTGTTTTTGTTGGTATCAGAGGCTGATCGTTTAGATACAAGTAATCCGTGGTTATCGGGTCCGTCCGAATTTAACGATTCCTCATCAGAATTGGTATTAAAACTAGAATGGTCTGACAAAAGTGACTGGTTAGATCGAGGTTTACGGATGATCAAAGGACCTAGATTTGAACGTGTTGGTTCTGGTTTGTTATTGCTATTGCTGATAATATTGTTGTCGTGAATCGGATCATTGTTGTTTATATCATCGTCCGAATCAAAGTCGCCAATATCTTCAACATCCGCTTCATCACCTTCCGAGTACTCGCATTCAGACGCAGAGACATAAGTCGACATTGGCTTGAATCTGACTGTTTTAGATTTGGCCTTGTGCTCGGTTCGTTTAACGCCATGCGAAAACGATGCTGGCGAACAAAACTCGCTGTTTCGATGCTTGTTTAGTCGTGCAAGACGCTCGCTTGGTGTTTCAATGTGTTCTGCCGGCAAAAACCCAATAGACGAGTTGCTGACAAGCTTAACTAGCCACCAATACGAGTTTGTATCGTTGAGTAGAACCATTGCTTCGCCTTTGGTAGCGCTGACTTGGCCCTGTTCTGTGCCCTCAAACGTTCGTAGCGCATAAACGTATTGGAAGTCGATCTCGTCTTCGTGAATGGACGGTGACGACGACTGATACCCGTCGCCATCCAACATGAGTTCTTGATTCAGCTCGTCGTCGTCATCGGAAGAGTAGTCGTTCATTGTCGTGTTGTTGTTGTTGTTGTTGGAATGTAATTTTTCGAAAAAAAAAAAACAATGGTGATGATTTTAAAATATAAACAAAAATGTTTTGGACAGGAAGACAGGGGCAGACTGGGTGAGACAGGATCTGTTACACACAAATCGCACACAGTTTCACGCGTATTGCATTTTGGAGGAGAGAAACGTCAATGGTGCAAGTCAGCGATGAGTAAGATTGTGTGTCACCTGTTGTAATACAATTGGTACAGAGTATACGTAGCAAAAGCGTATATTTGAGTATAACACTTTAATCACCTGATACAACTACAGAGTTCACATGACCAACTTTCTCAAATTTTTTATTTCGCTGAAAAACTCGAAAAATCCTGAAAACCTCCAAACTCTTCATCCGCAAGCCATCAAAACAATGAGCGAAGACCAAGTCAACAGAAAAAGACGCTTAGGCGACGACGTTCCCGAGCCCGTATGTGTTAATAAGACATCGTCTAGTCATCATAGTCACTCACTAACAAACATATCTGTCTAGATCGACCAAGACTCTTCTGACGACGATGATGAACAAGAAATTGTTCAAATTGATTTCGAGTTTTGTTCGCCAAAAGAAATCGATTTTCATTCCACCAAATTGCTGTTACGCCAGCTTTTCGGTCCCGATTCCATTCAATTTGATCTTTCGTCGCTCACTGATCTCATTATTGGTCAATCCGATATCGGTACCATGATCAAAACCGATACAGACGAAAATTCAGACCCAGTTGCGTTTTTGTCAGTGATTGATTTAAAAGACAAGACCAAATGCCAAGCTACCAAAAAACTGCTGATTGACTATTTTATATCCAAAACCATGGATTACCCCAATTTCAACAGAAAGATTCGTCAAGTTTGTTCTAATGCTTCAAAAGACAAAGTTGGTTTGGTTTTGGGCGACAGACTCGTCAACATTCCTACAGAAATCATGCCTCCCATGTACAGACTACTCAACGAAGAAATGAAAACAGCTGGGGGCGATCAATCGATTTCAAATCCAGATACCGATGTCGTCATGAGCACCGATACCAATACCACAAACGCTTCTAGCAACTCTGCTCAAAAGGGCCCATTCGACTTTGATTACCTTTTCATCATGTCTCGCACATACCAGGAAGAAGCTTCCAAACTTGACAAAGAAGACCGCATCTCTGCCAAAAAATCAAAAACAACTGCTCCCACCAAAGCAGACCTTTTCTCGTTCCATCCCGAAGATGAGGTTTTGCACAAGCATGCCCTTTATTACCATTCTTACAAATACACTAGAGAGCCTCCGGCTTCTGACTCTAAACGAGCGTTTTACGACTATGGTGTCTTGCCTCAAGGTCATATCATGTTGCTGAAAACTTCAGAAACGGACGAGCTTGTTAAAGACTTGGAAGTCACAATACCTCCATTCTAAATCCTTTGAAATATCAACATTAATAGAAAATTCAAAAACCAATACCCAAAAAATTTCCCAAATATATTTGATTCCGTTTAAAATCATTTTTTTTATATATATATCCAATTGAATAAATTATTTTTTTTTTATTTTTTAACCTCCGATTCCTCCACCAAATGGAAAGTTTTGAGAAATAAAATTCATAGTTGAGTTTTCCTTTTTATTTCCAAACTTGTTTTTCACACTATTGTGTACCAACGACATAAAGTTACTGTAACTAAACGTCTCGGTGCCCGGATCTTCAACCATGGAATACAAAAGATCATAGTCCGCGCCATCGATTCCTTGGCGTGCAATCGTGATGCTCATAAATGAAAGACCGGATCTGTTGGCAAGATACTTGATAAGTTTTCGAGCCTTTATTGATACATCTGTATCAATTTCTGGAAGCTCATTGATATTAGCATTGAGATTTTCAAGAGAGTCAACTTCTTCTCCAAACAAATCTCTAAGCAAGGCTGGGGAAACTTGTCGATGAATCCACAACAAAACGTTTAAACCGTTGTAAATCACGTAGACACCGCCAGCATCAATCGATTCAATTGAATCATTAACGTTTGCAGGAAAGTTGAACCCTCCATTAGCTTTGTAAGTACAGTCTTCTTCTCGAAGATTGTGAAGTCCCATCATTCGTGGATACAAAAACACTGCCAACTGATCTACACTCATACTGTTCATCAGTCTCATATAATGCACACGGGTATCAGCAGTTAGCTTTTGGTCACGGAATGGTCGTGATTTCTGGAGTGACAACAAGTACGCAGGCATCGATCTTAACGTAATTGGCATAAGAAGCTGTGAAACCGAAACTTGTTTATTATTACTTTGCCGGTATGCAGAAAAAACATCAGTCAAACGATCAGTCAAACGAACACGCAACTCCTTGAGCGAAAATTCGCCCATTCGTGAAATATTATCGCGAGCAACAACTCCAACAGTTGTATCAATGTCGGCGAAATTAATCGTTTCTTTGGCGTTTAATGAAATAGCTGCAACAACATTGTTGACACGAACGCGACGTTGGCCATTGGCAGCTGTGTATAACATGGCACTTTGGAAATGGGCATCAACCTTGGGATCAAGCTTTCCATCATAATTAAATAAAACGCCAAATGTTGAGTTGGCATCAACACTACCAATAGTGGGATCTGCATGCCATTCCTCATGAAAAAAGTTACCATAGTATGTAGAAACTTGAAGACCTGTTGAACATCTGACTTTAAGACTGACCTGGGTACCGATTTCACCTTGGTTGGTCTTGCAAAAGTCTGCAATAAACTTTCTTGCATCTCTTTCGGGAACATAGCTAGTGTAAAGGTGTTCATGGCCACCCGAAATTTGACTAACGTAGCCAATATTGGAAATTTCAAGAAGACCCTGAGGAAACAAAAATAAGTCAAGACCAATACCAGCTTGAGCAAACTTCTTGCCAAGATCCTTGTAATATTTACTGTCAGGAACAAACAATTCTTTTTCGCGTTCTCCAGTAAATCCAGAATTAGAGTCACGTAAGGCCACGGTGCCAGGACCGTATGAAGGCAGTGATCCGAGAATAACAGACACTTTACCACCAGTATTTTCCAAAGCTTGGTATGCAATTTCAAGAGCTGCACCATAAACAGGATTATCCACCTGATTATCATCAAACATAGTTTCGACAGCAGCAAAAAGTGATTCAATAACATGTCTAGACTCTTCAGGATCAACAAACATACCTTTTTCCAAAGGAACAAATGCATCATCGACATCAGACATTGTAATTGCTTGAGCCTGCTCCAACTCGGGACTAAGATTATAAAAGTTGATGGCCCGGTCAAATGTAGCAATTGCAATTTGAGCACCTGCAGGAAAAGTAATGGGTATAGAAGATGAAGGAACTGGGTTACCATTTTCATTAACATTAGCTCTTTGAGCTGCCTCGCGGGCTTCGTCACCTGGATTAAGACCTGAACCATAAATGCAAGAACGTAATGCCTCTACTGCAGTAGTATGAAGACCTCGTTTAACAGTTTCATGAGTGACATCAATCAAAAAAAGGTAGCGTAAAGGTGTCGGCTCTTCGTCAGGATACTTTCGGTATTCTTTAGGAACTACAATATCATAAGTTCCAAAAGCCAATTCGGGTCGTGTGTGCCAATCGATACGGCGATTATCAGAATCAATTGGCTGGAAATATTCCGCAGAAACTGGGTTGGAAAATTGACACATGTTACAAACGAATCTGGATCCACCTTCTGTAAATACCATTGAAGGGTTCATATAAGTTCTGCAACGGCTACATCGTGGTGGTGGAACTTCTGTGCTAAAATCAGAAATTGGAACACCACCGCTTTCGTATTCCAAATTAGAAAAAGGCGCAAATGGTCTAAGAACAATACCAAGTGGAAGCTTAGTAGATGATCTCACCAAATCTGTGCTAGGCACATTATACATGGTGAGACGGGTATATTGAGGGCCTGAAATACCTTGATCAACAATGGTATAGTCCGTTCCAGCAGCAGGAGGACACGCGTTTTCAAAGGTTCTAAAGTA
Source organism: Magnusiomyces magnusii (assembly GCA_030570155.1). Taxonomy (NCBI): domain Eukaryota; kingdom Fungi; phylum Ascomycota; class Dipodascomycetes; order Dipodascales; family Dipodascaceae; genus Magnusiomyces; species Magnusiomyces magnusii. The sequence continues at coordinate 8,052 of JAJLVH010000861.1, forward strand.
TGGATTAGCATTGACCTTTTGATCAGCAATGACACGTTCAGTACTAATGTGAGGAAGGCCTTCAGGAACAACTGTGATATTTGAAGCGGCATCGTTGAGATCCTGTGCTAAAGGCGTATTCCAAGACTGGCCTGGATGAAATCCGGCTTGGGCGGGAGCTCCAAACTGTTGATTTTGAGTAGGGTATTGCTGCTGTTGTAATTGAGCACCGGGTATAAAAGTTTGACTAGCTGCTGCAGCAGGATTTCCATATGGTGAAAAGGCCGAAGAAGGACGCTGAAGATTAGGAACAGAACTATTTCTAGTAAAGTTTTGTACTGGTGAGCCAGTAGGAATGATTCCAGCGCCGTCAGCGTATGGAGACTGCTGTGGATAAGCCAAAGGCTGTTGTTGCTGCTGTTGAGAATAAAAGTTATGATATGCACGAGTAGGACGTTTATGACGAGAAGACTGAGCCTGTTGCTGCTGATCGTTCAAAGTGAGCGACTCCATTGACTGAGCAGTAGCAGCCATTGGATTTAAATTTGGCGGTACACTCATTTTGCCTCAAAGACCAAACAATTCTTGGAGTCTTGGGGTGTAGGTAGAAAGAAAAGATTGGGAGGTTGAAAAAAAATATTGGTGAAGTGGCCACAAAAGGTCCGGGTAACATGTTTGATTAGGCGTATTTAACTAAGTTGGTATTTTTGTTAATCAAATTAGTTAAGACATATGCACTTTTTCCAGCCCTGCTCAACTGTTTCACTCACAACATCGCGATCGTCAACATGGGAGTTACTGGTAAGTTGAGCAGGTGGGAACGATGCTTGGTGCCAAAAGTGTAGACTACTAACCGTATGCTGGTTGTTTAGGCTTGTGGAAGAATCTGAGTTCGATTCAGCGGCAGTCTAATGTTACAGAGTTTCATGGCTATACCGTTGCTATCGATGGTTATGCCTGGCTACATAAGAGCGTCTTTACTTGTGCTAAAGAGTTGGCTTTAGGGGTTCAAACTACTAGGTATGATGACTTTGAGTACTGTTGCAAGTTTGTTGTTGACAACAAATACTAACAATTGACTTAGACATATTCGATATTTCATTAAAAGATTACAGCTGTTGGCTTCAGCAGGTATTACCCCATACGTGGTTTTCGATGGCGATTATTTGCCGACAAAAGCGGACGTTGAAAAGAGTCGAGAATCAAGCAGAAAAGAATGTTTTGAAAAGGCTTGTAAATATGATTCGGTTGGAAATTCAAGAGAAGCCTATAAGCTGTATCAAAGAAGTGTAGATATTACGCCTGAGATGGTAGCTCAGCTCATTTCAATACTGATCCGAGAAAACATTCGGTACATCGTCGCGCCATATGAAGCAGATGCTCAAATGGTGTATTTGGAAAAGACCGGCGTTGTACAAGCCATTATCACCGAGGATTCAGATTTACTTGTTTTTGGTGCACAAACACTACTCACAAAAATGACAGACGCTGGTGATTGTATTGTTGTTTCGAGAAAGGATTTCCCAAGATGCACTGATATGGTATTATCTGGTTTTGATGATGAAAAACTTCGAGCTTTAGCTTTGTTTTCTGGATGCGACTATTCTACTGGTATTCCTCGAATTGGCATCAAAAAAGCTCATTCATACCTCTACAAATACCACTCGCCATCTACAGCGTTACAAGCTATACGCCGCGATGGTTTTAATATCCCGGCTAACTTTGAAGCAATGTTTGACCAAGGTGATACCACTTTTCAATTTCAACGTGTATATTCGATTACAGAGCAAAAGCTGGTTATGCTTAACGAACCTAATATGAAATTAAGTGAAGAAGCACATATTTACATCGGAAAGATGGTTCCTGATGATGTAGCACAAGGTGTTGCCAAGGGATGTTTGGATCCAATGTCTAAAAGTCCCATTACTATTCCTGATGCTAAAGCTCTTGATCCTTCTAATTATCTTACAGTGTACACCAAAAAGTCGGGATCGAACCAAACGAAGGCTGATCATCGCATGTCTCTCCCTGTAACGTCTAAAGTTACGTCTTATTTTACATCCAACAAATCTTCATATAATCCTTCCATTAAGGCTGCTCAATCAGTTTCGTTAAACAATCGCAACCATTTAAAGCAGCGATCAGCCATCAGATCAACTTCAGATTTCATAGTTCCTACAAAACCAAAAACTATAATACCATCAGCCAACTATACCCATAGATCACTCCATCCTAAACAAAAAGCAAATATTCAACCAAAGTCGATTGTTCAAAAACGGGCCAATAAATATCTTAGTTTGGAGGATCAAGAAGACTTTTCTCAAACTCAACATGCATCAACCGAATCTACAGTCGTCGATTCTTCACAGTCTACAAGTCTTGCAAGTGATTCGACTATAGAAGAGGTTGAATCAGAGCAAACGGCATTTGATAAACCTAAAGACGAATTTGTTAGCAAGTTTTTTAAGGCTGTCAAATCCAAAGATACTGAAGAAAATATCAGTGACAATGATAATCATGATGATGTTTCTGATATTTCTATGGATACTTGTGATGAAAAGTCTGTTTCTTTAAAAAATGATTCTATGAAAAAAACACTCAGAGAATTTAAATATGGGTTTAAAAGTCCACCAGCAGCTGACAAAAAATTGATTGGAACCAAATTGAACTCTAATAACTCAAATCTTTGGAATGAATCCAAAGGAATTGTGTTTTCTGCAAGCTCAAAAGCTTCAACTCAATCTCAAAAAGATTCACCCAAGACTCAACCGTCAAAGCCAATCAAAATTCAACGCCTACAATCGTTTGCATATAAAGAACCAAATGGCAGAAATACTGCTCATAAATCATCGTCGGCATATGCAACTGTGACTAGTGCTCGAAAATTTGGCAAACCTAAGATAGCCTCTTCGTATCAGAGCAACCCCAATTCCCGGGTATTTGTTCATATGAAACTTGATAAAGGAGTTCGAGGTAGCAGTCAAAATTCTGTTGCAGTCAAAACCAATTCTAGCGCTTTTGACAAAAGTATGACTGATCTTACGCCTTCTAATAGTTCACAATCTAGTCGAAGTTGTGGATCTCAAGACTATTATTCAGCTGAATCAGGATCCCAATCATCTTCTAGATCACTTTCACCAGCATCTCCAACATCTACACAAAATCCACCAACTACCACTCTTCAAAGATCAAATTCTAGAGTTGAAATCGAAGTTGTGCCTTGTAAAAAAAAAGAAATTGTTCCATCACGTCATGTCAACAATTCAAATTTGCAACAGAGAACTAAGATTATTGGAGATGAATTTGATAATGATGAAAAGGAATTTAATCAAATAAACAATACCTCTAGGCCCGTTACCAAGCCCAGTGTTTGTGTTTCATTTTTAAAGAAACGGACTGCTAATCGAACATATGTTCCTTCTCGATACACAAAATCCCAAAGCACTTCGTCAACCGAGTATGATGAATATGACGAAGTCGCTCCAAGCGACTTCAAAGACACTTATGAAACAGAAACTGCACTAATTTCAACATCAAACCCACTTTTGCAGCGGAGAACAGCAAAACGAACATTTGCCGAAACCGCACCTGCCAATCCAGTTTCTGTTAATAAAAAGCAACAGGCAAAGCCAACTGGCTTGTATCCTCCACCAGAAATGCTTGAAAAACATCGGCTTGACATAGCCAAATGGAAATATGTTTCACAATGACCTTCATAGCTTATAATTTTGCATGTATAAAATTTAAATAGACTGTTGCAAATGAACGTTTCGATGCCGATTTTTTGTTTTGGAAACTTTTTTTCTTCTTTTTTTTTTTGCAATTGTAAATGAATTCTGTGTTGCATTTTCACACATTTTACAACACAACCGAAAATGCAACAAATGTACATACATTTCGGCGTGAACTTCATCTTTTCACTACCATCAACCACGTTCAATATTACACATTATAAGCATAGCCATGTGGTTCGTCACTCTTCCTAACGGCGTGACGACATGGATCAAGCCAGGATGTTCATATACTATTGGCCGAAAGATAAACGACTTTGTTCTTAATCTCAAATCTGTCTCGAAGCTACACGCCACAATCAAAGCACCACCCATCACCAACAATAATTATAGATGTCCTGACGAAAAATATATAATAACCATAATTGATCATGGATCTAAAGGTGGCACATATATAAACGGAAGTGAACAACGAATGAGTGTTGATACCTTTGTTGATTTAACAAACCGATGTACTAAACCTGGGACTGTTACGACCACTGGAATGGATACCACAACCAACGGGAGTGAAAACGATTCTTGTATATTTATACGGTTTGGAAAAATTAGATCTCCTGAACGATATGATGAGATTCAACTCACTTGGATACCAATTATTATGACTTATTCATCTGGTGGAAGCTACCTTAACATTGATCCAAAGACACAAAAACAATCTTGGATTGCACAATCCACAAAATACATTGAACCTTTAGGTATCAAAATGATTCCTGCGTTTTTAAAAAACACAGCTATTTATATTAAACCTGACACTGTTACTGGTGAAAAAGAAAGTAATTCATGGAATTCTAATAAGTTGATTCTTGCACTTGCCCGAACTATTCCCGTTGTTGCTCCGGGATATACCAAAGAAATATATGAATCTTTTGCTGATCCGGACGTCAAGAAAAACAAAACATTTATTGTTCAATTTAAATCACCATTTAACGGACTTCCCGATGATATTTCAGCTGCGTCTTTTTCAGCAAATATTTTTCCCACATCATCTTTCAAAATTACAGAAACAGCTGTTGTGAAGGGTCTTTTTCCAGATCAATCCAGGTTTTTGCCTAATGGTAATCAAGAACTGATTCCGAATTTCGCACGCAAATCTTTACTTAAGGGCTTGCTGTTTGTGATTTGGGGAAATAAACAATGCTCTAATTTAGAGCCTATAATTGTCACCAGTGGTGGTAAATGCATTGAATTTGATGATACCACTTTCGAATCCACAGACAATTCAGTAAGCAGGGAACAAGAGGATTTAAAAGTTGTTCAAAAGCTTGCTACATTTTTGGATTTACAAGCAAATAGTATGGCTAATCGTGGTGTGGTTCGTGTTGTTCCCGTTCAACCTGAATCTGAAGATCCTGAAATTGAAAAGCGAAAAATTCAAGTATTGATGCGTGGTGCACGAAGACAGGCTGTTAGTACTGTTACTGTTCCTGTTCCTTCTGGTGTCAGCAGTACCAACACTGTCAAAACTCAACGACCCGCTACAAGACTTGCATCTAGAACTATATCAGGTAACGGAAAAGAAAAGGTTTATAAACCTGTTTGTTTGACAGAAATTGCTGCTGCAATTCGAAAGGTTTCTGTGACCCAAATTCTTGAAGAAATTGATACCGATTTTACAACCGGCTCTGATAATTCACAAAACGCAGTTAAAACAGATAACAAGGAGTGTGGCAACGATTCTAGTGTTATTGAACAGGATATTATATCTACAGATTTACAAAACTTGAATCAAGCATCTACAATACCTATTTCTACAGTTGGAACCTCATTGTCTTCAGTTTCGAATAATCAATCGATAAAAAGAGAGCAAAGTTCTCAGCGACATATCGGCATAACACCTAACGTATACCCCGATACCAAAAATGTTTTTGTGGTTCCAAAAACTGAGCATCAACTAGAGGATACTCAAAAAAAGATTTTTGCAAAACAAAGCAATCCATTTTTGTCAAGCAGAAAGGCAAACAGTATATTTAAAGGTGCTAGTCACGATAAGCCAAGTTTTGCTCCAAACTTTCCTTCGCCTTCTGATGCCAAACAAAATACAACTTTAAAATTCCCCAGCCATAGACCAAACTCTTTGGGCAAAAATAAAAACCAGGCGAATGTCAAAAGCATGGATTTATTTGATTTGTGGTCGGCCACGCCTCAAAAACCAGAAGAAATCAATGTGTCGACTCCAACGCAACCAGAACATAAAGCTAATGCTAATTCAAAAGTTTTGCTTACCAATC
>JAJLVH010000862.1:0-14047 GCA_030570155.1 Magnusiomyces magnusii
AGAATTTGGCTCATTTTCCAAAGATCCAAGAATAGTGACAGCGGGTGTAGCATCTTGTGAAACATGTTGCACAATACTAGGACGTTCAGTAACAGGTAAAACTTCTGGTTGGAATTTTGCATCTACATCAATAGCAGGCTGGAGCTGGTCTAAAGCTTGGCCTTGCGTTGAAAACCCATTGGCCTGAAGAGAATGGCCATTTGCATTTACAACATTTGACTGATATTGTTGTGTACCTTGTACAGGCTGCTGGATATTTCCACCAGATGGGCTCAAAGTCGAAACACTCTCTTTTTGGTGAAGTGGGCTAGAACCATTTTCCATAGGTTTATGGTGATGAGTTTGCAAATTGGTTGGTACTGTAGACTTGGGACTATTTCCATTGTTTCCAGCAACCGGACCATATGTAGAATTAGATGCTGCTGATTTTGGAGAACCAGGAGACCTTGGAGGCTGAATTGGCTCAAACTTTCTAGGAGAATGAGAAGTCTTTACAGTTTCGGATGCAGGTTGATCAGAATAAAGCTGAAGAGAAGAAGGAAAGTTTTTTCGTGATGGTGACCTTGGTGGAGGCTCCATAAAAACTTGAGTAGGAACAGGAGGAGGGGGAGCTCTAACGTTTTGACCAGCCTCATCATAAGATCTCAAAGTTGGAGAAGACAACGTCGCAAGTTTCTTAAGACGGGATGGATCAGAAGCATTTGGAGGAAGCTGTAACGGAGGAGGGGCCTTCTTGCCCTTTTGAGATGCTGGCTGAGCCTGTGGTACTTGAGGAATCTGAAAAGAGTTTTGAGAAGAAGCAGCAGCAGGCTTGTCGTCAAATTCCATTGTAGGAGAAAGAGAAGGTCTATTTGGATTTGGAGATAGCATTGCAGAACGCAAATCTAACGCGCTTTTACTTCTGGTCTTGCCGGAAAGTTGAGTTTGGCTAGACGGAGAAGAAAGGTATCTTGAAGAAGGTGTGAAACGCTGTTGAGAGTTGCGAAACTCTTGGTCATCGCCTGAGAGATTTGGAGTGACAGGTTTATAATTTCTTAAAGACGAATACGAAGCGGAATGTATTGACTGAGTTCGTGAACCGGGAGGCGCGAATTTAGCACCATTAATAGCAGGAATAAGACTATCTTGAGAGATACTCGAAGGACTAGCCAAATGGTTATCAGCATGGTTTTCAAACAAAATAACAGACTGGCGAGAGCTTGCTCTAGGAAGAACATAATCACTGGCTGAAGTCTGAACCTCGTTGAACTCCGAAACCTGAGAAGCAGAAGGTAAACGATGTTTAGACTGCTGTTGAAATCTAATTCTAGAAGGAGCAGGACCAAGACCTGGAATTCCAGTAATAGGAGATTGGACACGCTGATTTGAAAAACTTGGAGCAGGAGATCGAACTCTTTGAGCAGCTAATAAAGAATGAGAGCTTTGTGATCTAAGACGCGGTTGCTTCACAGGTACATCGGCAATATTTAACAAGTCAATAGAACGGAGCTGATCCCTAGAAGGCACACGACCAGGAGTACGTGAAAAGCTAGCAACAGAAGCAGAACGAGGAGGAAGAGAATGTTCAGGAATCTGTGGAGAACGCATGGGTTGTTGCTGCTGCTGCTGTTGTTGACGAGAACGAGAGTTTTGGTAACCATTCATAAGAGGTTGAGAACGACGAGCATGTTGAGCACGTTGATCTGGAGCACCAGAACCATTAGAATAAGCATTGGATTGAGGAGCAGAGTTTCTTGACTCAGAACGTTTACTTAAAGATCTAGGAGGTTGAAGCAAATAGTTTCCATTTGGATCCAAGCCCTGACGAGAACCATTAGCAGGAGCATTCTGACGAGAGTGTCTAGGAGACTGCTGAAAGGATGCAGTAGCATGTTGAGCAGCTCTGACGGCAGCATTGTTGTTGAAACTGGATTGGTTCTGTTGATCCTGAAGTGGAGTGTTGTTGTTGAGTTTTTCGCGGATCGGCTGGTTATGCATTTGTAAACCGGTAGAATCAGTAGGTTTCGATGCAGTAGACGCAGAATCCTTTAAAGGCCGCATTTTTTCAGCGTCACCAGCCAGCTCATTTGCATGGAAGGAACTTTGTTGACGAACTCGAGAGGAAGAAGAGTCAAGATTAGCAGTAGCGGGGTTCTGAAAAGTTTTTTGGTTCAATCTAGCCGAGGCTGTAGAGTTTGAAGTGGTTTCGGGTTCAATGGAGGTGTCATTTGAATAAAGACTGTCCTGGGCGCTAGAACGGGATTGGAGAGGACTTGACGAAGAGCTTTTGAACTTGTTACTAGAGTCAACAGAGGAATGAGCAGGATTAGGAATCTGGGAAGCCGGAACTTCCTCAATTGAAGGTTCCGAAGGTTCTAAACCCAAGGGCTTGTTGTTCACTGCAAGATTAGAGTTGGATTTCGTAAACAGCGATTTCAAACGCATTTTGTCACTCGAAAACAACCGGATCCGCCAGGAAAGAAGGCTTTGAAAGCGAAGAGAATGGAACTAACGAGACCGGCACACCAAGTCGACGAGTCCTTTAAAAGTGGTGGTGATGCGGGAAAAAAGAAAGAAGGTTGGATCTTAAAAAAGGGTTGGGAATGGAGGATTTGAACGAGGTGAGCAGAAAATTTTACGTTGGTTGGAATTCCAGCGAGTTTGGGCAGATATTACTGCTTTGGGTGGTGTGGTGCGGCTTAACAGGTCGGATCCCGGGGCCTGTGTCGGTGGTGACGTGAAGGAATCGTGGTCGGGACACGGGAATGTGTGAGTCTTATTCAATTGTTGATGGGATTTAAATCGTATTGGCTCTAGAGCTTTATGGAATAAAGCCAATATATTTCAAGGTTGATGATGGTCGTTGAAAGCTCAGAACTACGTGGTTCATAGACCGGTTTCTGTCAATTATTTAATGTTTCTGCCAATGACGTTGGTACTGAAACTAAAACAAATCCAAATCGAAAACTGGGTCGTGGACCATTAATGTTTTTGATACAGTTCCAATGGTTTTACATTATTTCTAATTACTTTCAATTATTTCAAATTATTTCATATCATGGAATTGGTGTAGCTTTTTTTTTTTTTTTGTATGCGATTCCTTGGATACATTCTGTTGGTTTCAGCCGGGTATAAAGCGCACAGTTATTCCAAATAAGCTAGCCCAATAAGAATGTTTTGATAAAAATAAAGCAAATTCTCTATTGAATCGTTAAAGGACATCGCTCTAGCTTATCCCATAGTTGCTACAAAATTACACTTCATTTTTTGTGCATTCGCTAATATATTAAATGCCGTCTGACTAAGTGTCGTTTGTAATGTGCCAAAATAGCATTTCAACAAAAGTACATTTGTTTGGCTTTTGATTGGCCAATAAAAATTCACTTGTTTTTATCTATGCTTTTTTCAACCCATCGGCAATGAATTCTGGCCACTCAATGTTTACAATTAAATTGTGTTTTCATATACACTTGTAATTTAGCTCTTCTAAACTCAATAAATGGTAATCACATTGATAATGTCGTTTGATACACCATGGTTTATGGGTTTCATTATTAGCTTTTCAATCGAATTATAGAAAATTAAATGAAAAAATATAAAACTATGACCATGTATTCTAAGCCTTCTACCGGTGTTGCCTTTTTTTTTCAAATATCTTTTACAGTACCTGCTTTGGGTTCGGTTGAAATACGTGGACAACAAATTATAAAAATAGCTACCAACGTAATTAACATGATCACTACAATCCAATCCTTTAAAAACCAACAAGTACAAATATCGCCGGTGTTTGATTTTTTGTTCGATTTTGATGATTTGATAGAATCAAGTTTTGATAATAATATTTCAGCACTAATCATTAATCTAAGACTAGATTCTATCATTTTAGCAAAATGGTATCTTTATGATTCAAGGATGGAGTTTCTACTGAAGAACCAAACATAAGCACTGATGTATACAAAAAAAAATATGCAAACTGTATATACTAAAACGAAAACAACTTCTTGTGTTGAAAAACCCTACTCGACTTCATAGGTTGAAGGATCTGTCTAAAAAAAGAAGAAGGTTTTATAAGGAATTGATGACTGACATGGGTTTACTTAATATGACTACAGCTTTTAATGTCGATAGAATACCAATTGTATATAATGTATCAAGTGAATCTGATTTGAATTGATTTTTGTTGAAATTATTACTTTGTCTAAAAAAACAATAAAAGATAAATAAATAAAAAAACTAACAACATAATTTACAAAAAGCAGGATCTTCTTCAAGAAATTTCCATAACGGCCCATTAAGAGTCAAAACCACGTCAATGGCACCTTTTTCACCTGATTTCGTGCAAGGATGTTGTTCGGTCGACAACATCTTTGCAAACCCATCAACACGAGTTAGGGCGTTCAAAGGAGGTGTTACAAGAGCTGGTGAAACAGCAATACCATTTTGTCCAAATCCAAATCAACATCCGAATACATGTGAAATTTTGACCATTGTGTAACAGTAAAACCGTCTAATCCAAAAACATAACTAACATTGATACGACTCATGTCTGGTTGAACCACAATCCATCTTATAGTTTGAACAATCTGTTGCTTGGTTGGTGAGCGAATCAAGTCATGAATTGCTTTGGTAACTTTTCATAAAAAATTACTCGAAGCAAGAAGTTCATGAGAAAAATAAGTGTATGTGAAAAACAAGGCATTTGCAAAATATTTGGACGGTAGATCAAGGCCTGAAGGACCACGGACGTCAATTCGAGCCCAAAAGCCTCGTGAAATTTTGGAAATTGCGTCTGATAAAGATAACCCTTGTTCTTGAAATTCTCGGAGGCGAGTATTATACAAAATTTGTGTCAAGTATGCCGAAAGAGCTTCAAAAGTGTATATCCAACCAGATCCGTTGGGATCTATTGCACGGTTTTTAAGATCTTGAAGATCCTTGACAAAGAATCGTAACACGCGTCCTACGACAGGGATGACAGGAGCATTGCTGATAGCAGAATCGGAACTAGCAGGACCTTTATCAAGAATCCATGTTGTTTGAGGATAATTGAGAGCTGAATTTTGTTCTTCTGGAGTCAAATCATTAACAGTTGATAAATGCTGAGAAATATCTGGCGGATTGCTAAGAACATGAGTTATTGGTTGACCACAAAGATTCCTATAAATCTCAGCCAAATCTCTAACAAGCTGGAAAAATCCATCAGCGTCGCAAACCATTTGATGAATTCGGACACCCAAAACCACGCTCCCACAAGTAACTCTCGTATGCTTGACTCCAAAGATTGGATTATTGTAAAAGGCCTTCATTGTTGGCGTGCTTTCTGGAATGAAAGCTTGACCGTCCTCGGGTAAGTTTGTGAGAATAAGTCTATTGGATTTTTTGTCCAAGGCAGCAATCTCATCAAACGTTAAACTACAATCGGCTTCAATATATTCCGCACCTTTACCCAATTGGCCTATTTTGTAGCCCTTGGTCTGAGCAATTTGTTGAAAACGACCAGTAAGGTGTGGATAGTAGTTAAGAAGACAGGATACAGCATGTTGAAGACGCTGAAAAGGAATAAAATCTTGGACTGAGAACGTTTTTTTTGTAAATGTAAACAATTTCCGCATCAACTATGGGAAACGTTAATTGGTCAATTGCACCTAGTTGAAAAGTAGAACCCAACTGGTTTAAGATTTTTTCATCGGCACATTGTACCACATGACTTGCAATAGTTTTGACTGAAGTCATAGTTGATTGAAATAATAAAATAATGGCGATGACAAAGATATTTGTAAATATTTATAGGGTATTGATAAACAATTTCATATTTGATATTCGTTTAACGTGGAGAGATCAACTTTTTGAATACAAAAAAAAAAAAAAAACAGTGACTCACAACACATAATCGACGTGCAAAAAAAAGACAATGCTTCAACATTGATTTTAAATAAATAAAACTACAATAATTTTTCACATCAACAATAAGGGGAAGAATTATTTGATTATGAGTTTTGCTAATTTGATAAATGGTTCATTCAGTACGAAAAAAAGAAAAATCAATGAGGTTATGAGCCGAAAGAATAGCCGTGTGGTGTAAACCTAATGGACATGAATTAGTTTCAATAACTGAATAAACTAGTATCAAATTTTATAATTAATGGTATCGTAAATAACAACAATTCATAAATTGAAACAGATCAATCAAAATGGTTCAGACCATTTGCTGATGTAACTAATTATAAACATATAAATGACACAAATCAACTTTACAACTGATCAAAATTTAAATAATATTATATTTTTATTATTTTTTTGTTGTTATTTTCATTAATTTTTTTTTTCCAAAACAAAAGGCTATCGTCAAAATAAATAAATAGACTATTTACTCTTCATCGGCAGCAGCGATGGTTTCAGATTCAGGAGCAAGAATAAGTTCAATGTGACAAGGAGAGCTCTTGAAAGCATTGACACGACCATGAGCACGGTAAGTACGTCTTCTCATCTTAGGAGCCTGGTTGACCTGGATGTGCTTAATGTAAAGAGTAGAAGCATCAAGACCCTTGGTTTCAGCATTAGAAAGAGCATTCTTGATCAAGTCAGAAATGAACTGAACAGACTTGACGGGCCATCTAGCCTTGGTGACACCAAATTCCTTGCCCTGGGAAGCACGACCAATGCTGCCGTTGAAACGACGGAAAGGAATGGCACGCTTCTTGTCAGAGACGGCTTCCAAGTACTGGAGAGCCTTGTTGACCTGCCAGCCATTGACAGCTTGAGCAGTCTCGCGAGTATTCTTGAAAGAAACACGGAGGTAAGAGCCTCTAGCCTTGGCGCTGTTAGCAGAATCAACAGAAGTGGCAGCGTAACGAGTCATTGTTGACGATGGTATTAATAGTGCGTGGTGATAGTAACGGCAAAAGTTTGGCCTTGATCCAAAAAAAATGTCTGCTTACAACATCAACTGAAAAAAAAAATTGAAAATTTTTTTGATTGGAGTCCACCTGAAAGTTTGGTGGCATTTGTGTGTCAATAAATGTGTGCATTATATACCCTAAGCCTTGAGTTAAAAATATTATTATTATCTGTAAAAAAGCCTTTACTCAAATATAAATTACCCTAACCTTGTAGGGTTTGTGTGATCACGTGTGTTTCTCACTTGATATTTTGATTCACCCACGGCTGAAATAGAACAAAACTTGTTTTTTGAGTGGCTTGCACAAAAAAATATCAAGATGAATTGAAGCATAATTCCTGTGGTATCTTACAGGATCAATTATTTGTCGTGAAAAAAAAACAATATAGTGGTAAAGAGCTAAGATTTATTATTAATGACTGGTTTTGAGTTTTGGATAAACACAACAAGTAACGGCGATCTATTTGGTTGTTGCAAAATTATATGTAAATTGTTTTTTTCCAGAAAAAAAAAGGATTTGGTGATCGTGAAATGTTACATCAATACTAAGATGTTGGCGTTGAAAAATGAGTTGGCTGTGGTGTATACTAATTGATTAATTATGTTTGGTGTTGGTGATAATTGAAATATGTCATAAAAACCTTAATACCAGTCAATCAAATATCGATATTGGCATTCAAATACTACTTATAATTGCTACAATGATAGATTTTTATATTCAAGAAAAAAAGTAACATTCAGTGTCTGCTATTAATAATATACTGCTCGATTACTTTTTTCTTCTTTTAATTCACTACAGTACCAAATAGAACATTTGTTTATTCAAAACAAGGAATATTTGATGATTCGCAACGTGTAATAAAGTCAATTCTTTTTATTTATTTCGTTAGCTTTTTGAATCTTTGATAGAATAAGAAACTTTGCTATAAATTTGTATCCAAAATAATCTAAAATAATCACAAATATATTCTTGAAGTAATGATCAAAACCTAAAAACTCAATTCAAAAATGGAAAATCGATGAGAAATGTAAATAATTTTTTGACACAGGCACATCATATTGTAATTCAGTAAAAAAAAAAAAAAAAAAAAGTAATAAAAATAGAAAATAAAAACTAGAAATGTTTAAGCGAAGGTGTGGTATTCTTTTTTTCAAAGACTATTAAACTTTACTTGATATAACCCAAATTGATAAAGAAGTTGCTAGAACTATTACTATTACTGACTATAAAACAGCAACCCTTCAATAAATAACATAGACCGGATTATTACGTGAGTTGTCTTTTGATCAAATGTTGATAGGCTGGGAAAAACGAACGAAAAAAAAATTATTTTGGAATTGTTTCAAGAATTAAAAAGAAAAAAAATGTAAATACAATTTGTGCAATCGATACAAAAAAAAAGATTTCACAGATTATACATGTACAAAGTTGAAATGAGAAAATTGGAAAACTTGATTAGGCTGATTTGCAAAATGGGTTTTACTGAAAAAACCATCAAGATTTCAATTAAAGTTAAAGTTTTATGGCAAAAAGGAATGAATGAAATAAATTGATTTTGCGAAAATCGAACAAGCGAGACCTTTTTTTATTTATGATTATTATTGTTTTTTTCTGTACACTTGATATTTTTTTATTCATATTTTGACGTTGACCAGACGTAACGGTAGTTAAAACCAGGCAGTTTGTTCGAGTTGAAATATTTTAGAGTCAAAATTGATTAAAACCAAGATCGTTTGCTAAAGACATAATAACTAGCTGCTATAACTTAAAGTATCTAATATTATTTTGGAACTGCATTTGTTCAAAACCTCCTGTGCGAGTCCTTGCTAGGCAATTCATCATCATTTTATTGAATTATTTAGACTCTTTTCAAGCTGATTTCTCATTAGAATTACACGTTCTGTTTGGATTATTGGAATTGTTATTGTATAATAATAAAAAATGTTGGACCCAACTTTCAATTCTAATATTGACTTTGATGGTTCTATCCATAATCAGACTAGTATCGTTGCACTACCCACTAATCCCAACCATCATCAAAATTCATACCAATCACCTTCAAATTCTTTGCACGAGCGCCCATCAACCAAACCGCTGTTGCTATCAATTAGTCCCCATTCTCAGCTTTCTTTTCGTCATCAACCCACCAACTCTTTCAGTGACAAGAATTGTCGTCACTTGGCTGAAAATCAACATTTAAGAACTGTTCCCTACAACCCAGACTTGATACCTAACTTATTCTCATATCCTGATATTCATAGGTTTTCTAGTGCAATGCCATTATCAGCATCATCAAATAACTATGTGCCTCAAGCAACTGCGTCACAAACAGTTCCTCCAGCTTCACCAAACCTTGCACTGGAATCGTCTTCAACATTTCAATCATCGCAAAATTCTTTTGCAGAATTTTTCACATCTGTTGCTCATCAACAAGATGATCAACCCTATAGTTCAAAAAAGCCAACCCATTCCAGTTCAAGCACCAAATTACTCCAAACTGCATCAAAAATGTCTCGAACAGGAGGTCTTGCTATTTATAATTCTGTACCAAATGTCTTTCAGAAAAGTTCTTTTATTGCTCCGAGTAATGTGGCATCCAGCTCGTCTTCTTCTTCATATAAAAATAGCATTGTATCTCATCAATCTCCCAATAACAAGCACCAACATCATTCTTTTTTTCCTGATTCGGCTCGTGGTTATTCAACCATTGGTCGTGCTGCTGCCCATCGTGAAAATAATTTGTTACAACAAGAAGTTATGAGCACTAATATCGATCCCAACTGCTTCAATAAAAACCTGTTTTTTTCCGAATCAAACGATCGATTCTTAACTAAAGCTCGACCAGATCAAGCAGCTACTACTATAGTCGATAGCCCTAGTGTATGCAATAGTGCAGATAAACCCGGCAAAAATTTAGCACAGTCACTGCAACAGCATCGACCTGGAGAAGTACGTTCTCAATCATCTCATTTGTTTTTTGATTCTACTGATTCAAACAATCTTTCGTCTTCTTCTTCTTCTTCTTCTCCTTCCTCTTCATTAACTAAGGTTGTGATTCCGGGCACCAATCCCTCATTTGGTTCATTGCAGCACATCATGTACTCCAGTCATGCCGTGCCCTCATCTCAATTCCAAGATTCACAACCTCAACAATCAAAACCGTTGAGTATAGTTTCCAACAAACCACAAAACAACCATACATATAAAAATTCTAAGGAACAAGCACCTTTTGAAAAGGATTCTAAAAAATTATCAGAACCTTTTCTTTCTTCAGCATTTGAGATTCCAGCAAATCAATCCAATCATAATAACATTTTACAAGCTGATCAAGCTTTACGAAATGAAATTCTTCTCAATGGTAGGTTGCAACCATGTTATACAATAACAAAATATTGAATATTATCAAAAATAAATGAAAAAAACTAACCATCTTTGAAAAAAAAAAAAACTTTCTCCTTTCTTGTAGTAGAAACCATTGAAAACGTAGACTTTTCAAATACTGCTAAAAACATTTGTGAAATGAAATCTCCTGCGTCTCACTCAGTAACCATTTCCCAACCCTCTTTGCCTTCATTCGTTTCTAATTCTCATCAAAAATGCTCTTCTGGCAAGTCGTTATTACCAGCTCAAGGTCCCGTATCGGGATTTTATCGTAAAGATTTGAATAATGTTCATGAAAGCCAAAAACAGTCTGGCGTAAACTCCGATTTGCAACCTCTTTATTTTTCATCGCATTTTTCTCCACTTCCTTCAGTCTCGATTTTGCATATTGGTAACAATTACGAAAATAGCATGGAACATGAAAATTGTGTATTTTCTATATCCAATGAGATGAACGTTAATAGAAGAAATCACATACAAAATACCCAAGATGGTGTTGAAGGTGAAATAACTAGTTTCGAAAATTTTGACGATTCAGCCTCGCGACCAATCCATTTATTAACATCTCTTGCTGACAATCAACGGCCAAACAATGAAAAAGGTACTTCAATTAAATCCAATTCATGTAATATTTCCAACAACGAAACCAAGAGGCATGAGACTCAACATGCAATTCAAAACGCCAATCACATCGAGACCAACCTCGAAGCACGTCAACCCCACCTTTTACCTTCTTCTAATAACTCTTTATCAAATAAAGTTGTTTCATCTGCATTAACAGGGTTGAGTATCAACAATCTTGCTAATAGCAATTCTCAGGTTCTTGGAACCAAAAAATCTTTAGACTTTTCAAGAGAAAAAAACCAAAACCTTAATGTCGATAACTTGTCAAAAGATTTGCTAGTCACAAGTTGGAATCCGGTTGTTATGGATATTGAGTCAAATTCCAATCTTGTCGCAGCAAACGGTTCTAGTATAAAGCATGGAAATAAAAGCGTTAATGATAAATCAAAAGGAATAGACAGTAGCAAAAAAAAGACAAATTTTGAACGTGTCAAGCAGTCGCGGTCTTGTAAATCGTTTCCGCAATCTGTTGGTGATGATAACAACAGCACTATCAGTAATAGGGATAATGGTCATTCGTCAAAGAAACATCAACAATCAAAATCGTTTTCTCAGTATTACATTTGTCGTCATGGTCATGGTCATCATTATCATAAACACAAATCTTCATCTTCCTTATCTGGGTCCAAAATTTTGCAGCATTACACTCCACAAGATTGCATTAATACCAATGTTCCTCCTGAATCTCAGTATCATTTGAATAATCAAAATAATATCCAACGACAGTCAGGTTTGAAATCAAAAATTTTGGACAAAAAAAACTCTAGAACTGATTTCATTCATAGTAACAACAACGAACTTTTATCTGATGGTGATATGGGCCAAGGAATTGGGTATAATATCAACGGAGATGGACAACTAATGACTACAGTCCTTGGTTCAAAAAAATGTCCGATTCTCAGAAATTCGGAATATATGTATTCTGGCACAAATTTATCTCTTGATAATGATGATGAAAATCAAGTTCTTGATATTTGCCATATCAAAAACAATAATCATTTTAAAGAAACAACTGAACAAGAATATGAAAACATAGGAAAAATGAAAGATGATGAGGAAATATGTTATCTAGTTGATTTTGGAAAAGATCAACAAGAAGCAATGCCACAGCTTCAAATTTCATCCAGTTCTTTGGAGTCAATTGTTTCTGATGAAATACCTGAATTAGATCCATTTGCTGAATTTGTTACCGCCAAAGACCTAGCTAGTTTACAAAACCAGACATCGCAACTGCAGGGCCAACATCTGCAGCAAGCTACTGCCAGACAAAGAAACAAAAGCTTTGAGAATACCGGATATTATACGGCTACTCCTCTTCCCAGTAATCTTCAACAAGCTTCTTTTAACCAACAAAATGTTGTTAATCAAGATACTGCATATCATACAGCTGCTTTTCAATTTCCTGTTTCTTTTCCATTCGATGATCCGTCACAAGTACATGGGTTAACCGGTATCCCAAGTTTTGCTGATATAACTCGGTACTTTGATAGTGTTGATGGCGATGAAATAGTTGATACTATTGAACCTGTTTCGCCATCTGGAAAAATTAATGTTGGTGAAAATGAATTGGAAAATAGCACTGGTTTTGATGATGATGAGTTTGAAATGAATTTTTTTCCGGTTGCTAGGATCAACAATACTAATGCAACTACTTCGAACAAGGCTTTTGTTGTCTCTACTGATAATGATAAAGATCATACAACCACTATCACTAGTACAAGAAAAGTTTCTAGTCGAAAAATGGAAAAATGTGATTCATTTGATGAAATGATGCAAGATCATCCAACTAATACTTTTTATTATGATGCATACCAGTCGGACCCAGAAGATAGTTTAGAACGAATTCCAAGATCAAACCCAAAGCAAAGGTTTGGACAAAATAATGATTTCAGTGATAGCAGTAGTATCAACAATTCTAGTGATAGTGAAGCAGATATGGACTTGAAGTCAACACGCGATACAAGAAGAAGAAAATATGGAAGATTTTATGAAAAACAAGGGCATAAAGAAGTTGAACTTGGTAAAAGTTTTGCAGATAACTTAAATTTTGGAAAAGGCATAAATGATGATAATAACGATAATAACGATAAAATATTGTTATCGTCGTCAGGGTTTGAAGATAACGAATCTACAGAGGATTTGGCAACTGTGATGCAACAAGTTTTGGAGAGTGCAAAGAATATGGAAGCAGAAGAAAAGGCTAAATATGGTGATAGTGCAAGCGATTATAAAAGTCAAGGCTATGGCCGGCCTGATAGTATGATTAGCGTATTGTCAAATTCGACAATTTTGGCACCAATACCAAACCCATTAACCCATACGCTTGAAGGTCCAGATACAGTTTCAAACTCTTTTACTTCTTTTGAGAAATTTTCAAATGCTACAACTCAGTCAACTCACGCTGCCGAAGAAACAAAAAATGGAATTGATAATTATTTTTTTGATGGTTTGAAAAAAGAAACTGCTGCTGATATTTTCCAACCTCCTAGCATACCAAATGAACAAACTACAGGTGAGACATGTTTCTCCTTTACAAAAAATGCTACGCCATCAGGCACAGCAGCTGTATCACAAACGCCACGAAGACTTCGACGCAAATCGTCGGTTCATAAATCGCAATTGAACAAGCCGTTACCTCCTCTCCCTACAGGTTTCTCGAATAGTGCACAAGTCGCTGCCAATTCCACCAATGAGAACACCAATAATACATCCTCAAGCAAAGTTTCAGTAGTCAAAACGTTAAACAAGACAACATCTACCAGCAAAAACCATACAACTCCAGGAACTAAAGGATCTTCATCACTATCAGTTTATTCAAAGCCATGTTCCATAGCACGACCAAAAAGTATAGCAAATGATGTCGTATCATTTTCATCACCGTTGTTGCAACAGAATGAAAAAACAGTTTCTTTTTCAACGCCAAATTCAAGCAAACTTTCTTCTTCTTCTTCTTCTTCTTCTTCTTCTTCTTCTTCTTCTTCTTCTTCTTCTTCTTCTTTTTATTCTAGTTTTTCTTCTTCCCCTTCTTCTAATTTGACAGCAAGAAAAGTAAATTCAACTACAACAAGTACGGAATCGCCTATTCAATATTTCAACTTGAAAAATCATGGTGGTATACCAGGCTTGGATAAATCAAAAAATGATCCAAAAGAATGGGACGAAAA
>JAJLVH010000863.1:0-14027 GCA_030570155.1 Magnusiomyces magnusii
ACAGCACCTATTAATCCAGCAACTCATAACAGGCGCAGTGTTGGTGATGACAATACTGGTAATAAATCCAGCAATAATAGCAACAGATATGGAATTATTGATCCTCGTCGGTACAAACATTTATTGAAATCTGCTGATAATACACCTAGTCAGGAACACTTGTTGGATAGCCAAGAGTTTCACATGTCTCGTCAAAAATATCAAAATGAACAACCTTCTCAACAAAGATTTATTCCTCCTCCACAAAATCCATTACGAAGACAACACCAGTCTCAAATTCACCATCTTCATGCCGAACCTTCTTCACACTCTTTGCGACAAGTTGTGCATCTTGAACAACAAAAGCATTTGGAGAATCTCAAGCTACAGAATTCTCAATTGCAATGGCAGTACCAGCAGCCGTGGGAGTACCAGCAACCATTAAATCAGCAGTTGTTAAATCAAAAACAATTGAACAAACAACAAGTTGCAGAACCTTTGCTGTTTCGCAGAGTGAGTCAAAAGGATGTGATTTATGAAGAAGAATATGGAGACGAAGAAGAAACAGGATCAGGAAAGAATGAAGAAAAGAAAAACAACAAGGAGGAAAAGAATGCAGCTGGTGGAAATGGAGGATTTGTAACAGAGAGTGCAGGTTCAAGCAAATTGAATGTTTCTGATTCTTTGTATAACCAACCTTTTTCATTACCAGAAAATTATAGAGGTTCTTCAGAGGTTGGGTTTGGATTTGGATTTGGAATCGGCGTGTCTGGATCTAATACAGAAGATGAGCAAGGAGAAAAAAACAGAAATTTTGGCAACAGCAAAAGTAATAGAGATGGGGCAAATAAACAATCGATTGAACCTGTTGATCCTGTTGAAAATATTGATAGTTTGGGTGTTGGCGCGTCGTTTTCGGATGTCGAGAGTGCTGCAGAATCGTTGCGTAATGTTTTGGATACCACTCCAGGATATGGGCGTGTTCCAGTTTCAAGAAACAGTTCAACAAGATCAACGAGTACCGGCAGCAATGGCGGTGCGATTATTTATTCAGGATATCCGACATCATTTACAGGGGTTGCAAATAGTGGAATGACAGTTGGAGTTTCCAGATCTGGATCTAATCGATCAGCAATGTCGGCGACGTCGGGAAAATCTTACATGTCTGGACAGTCTGCACAGTTTAATTCAACAAGAGGTGGTGGACCAAATGATTTAATTTATCATCAGCAACATCATATGGTGACAACTCCAACGTCGTTTTATGGGCCTGCTAGTAGTGTTTATTATGATTCGTCGTCATCAGGATCACCCAAATCACCAAGCCAGTATGTTCAACAATTTAGTAGCAATAGTGGTAACAGTAACTATCACAACTACAACAATCATGGACAAAATCGTGTTGGTGCTTTACCAGCAACACAGTATCAGCAAGATATTCTTTTGTATCCACAGCCAACAGGGCCGTCCACTTCGTCGTCAACGACTGGTATTAACAACAATAGTGCGGCACCTACGGCCATGACATCTTTGAATTCTGTAGAGTCTACACCACCTTCTACTGTGAATGGAAGCACAGCTGCGCCATCGTCTTTTCCATCCTCGCCATTCAACACGTCATTTAATTCATTGCCACACAATGCTTCGACACAATTTAATGCAGCAGGAGCAGCCAGTATGTCATTGCTGCCGTCACCACAAAAGAAAAGCGCTGCATCATTGGCGTGCGGCCCATCTTCTAGTTCAGAAGGGTTGAACAATGGTAGCAGCACGAGTCTTGGAGGAAGCAGTAAAGGAAACAAAAACAAGACGAATGAGAATGGAAACAATGAGTCGTCATCTGTTATTACAAGAGCCAAAACTCCGGTGATGTGATTTTTATAGTAATAAACAAAAACAAAAACAAAAAAAAAAAAAAAATTAGGTATATTTAGACAAAGGATAGTTTTATATTTTAATTGGGATTTTATATATATAGTATTTAATAGATTAATTAATTATTAATAAATAATAATAATAATGATTGTTTAGACTGGCAACAAATCAGAAACCTTTTTATATTGGTTGACCAAGAAAGGATCCGGAAGACCTTGGTTTTTGATATTGATGGTGCTGGTCAACGCGAAAGCGAGGAGAAGAACGATGATTGCTGAGATTGGAGAATAGATGGTAGGCTTGGTTGCAGAAACGGTTGGTTTAGCAGCGAGCCATTTTTTCAAGCCCCACGCAGTATGAAAAGAGACAACGGCAAGAAGAGACAGGGTGGAAACGGCAGCCATGAAAGCGTGGACTTGGTCGTGGTCGTTGAGAGTGTTTGCAATGTAGTCTAGAGAAATGAGGGTCGAGTCTCCAAGGACGTAAGAAGGAAGCCAGCGGGTGATGAGGTAGTGGGTGGAAAACATTGGCAGGGCAATATAGCCCGAGACTGCCAGGAGATTAGGAACAGAAATGGAAGACCACAGACGGTTATCTTTAGAGAGCTTTTTTGAGAGGTAGAGTTTGTGAGCTCTGATGGCGAGGCCTGACAGCAAATGGACGAGAAAGGAGCCCGTGACGAATACGGGTTCCGTTAGAGGAGACTGGTACACGAGCTTGGAAAGGAAGATGAAGGAGTTTGCAGTGGAGTAAGAAAAGGCGGGCAGGACTGCGACGGCGAAGACATGAAAAGTAAGGAAGACAAGAAACAGGAAAGAAGAGTATTTTTGGAGGAACGTCAGCGATTTCTGGAGGGAGTTTGAAGTTGGTGAAGGCATTTTGGGAGGTTTTTGTTGATATTGGCAACTGTAAATGTAAACGGCCACGGCTGAACACTTGCAAACTTGTAGACTTTTGGACTTGTAGACTTGCAAACTTGGACCAGAGAACGGAATCAAAAGATATTTATATCCGCTTATTCACTTGATTAGCTGCTTGCTGATTTGCCGACGTTTGTCAACAGGCCGGCGAAGCCTTGGTTGGCCGTGCCGCAAGTACCGGCGTAGATGGCGTAGAGGGTAGTGGAGGCATGCGGTAGCTGCGCCACGTGACGGCGATAACCAGGCCGCCAGCAACAAAACGAGGTGTTTTGGCGGCAAAGGCGAGGAACAACGGCAAAGGAGAGTTTGGGCTGCTTTGTTGAGGTCGGTGGTTATACGGATACAGAAGCTAGTTCTTTTTAAGTTCTTTCAGTCTTTTTCTGGCAGACAAAGCGTGGACGTGAAACGCTGGTTTTGCTTTTTTTCCAGCGCCGAAACGGACACAAACAGTTGTAAATTTCTGTTTTTCTTGTTTTGGCAGCGACAAAAATAGAACAAAATATTTTTATTTTATTTTTTTAGTTCCTCCAATATCCAACATTCAATATCCAACGTTCAATCACCAATATCCAACATTCAATCACCAATATCCAATCGTCAACATTCAACCATCAATATCCAATATCCAATCACCAACATCCAACATGCGATCATTCATCAAATCTCATCGGAAATCGCTGTCAACTGGCTCGACCGACACGCCCAATCCCACCAACAACACCAACAATCCCTCTCCAAAACAGCAAATCTCGCCTGTTAAACACCACTCTTCCAACAACCACGACCGTCTTTCCTTCTCGAAATCCCGGTCCGTCACGTCTCCGCTTTCCACCACCACCGCTTATCACAGACGGCGCAGCGACGTGCTCGACTCTACTCGCTCCCATTCCTCTACATCTTCTGCAAATGCCCCTGGCTCTCTTCGCAAACTGAACCCAATCTCATACATCCGCCGTCGCCGGACCTCCAACGACGAGGCCGCTTCGGAGTGGCGCCACATTCCAAGTCCCGAAGAGTATAAAGAGGCCGGCGCTATTTTCGGCACCCGTGTTCATGACTGGGGCTCTACGCCGTCTCCATCAGCAACCTGCTTTCATCCAACGCCTGTTTACTATAGTTTGCCTCGCCATCGTCCATCTTGTAGTAGTAATAATAATACCAATGATCCTAAATTAATACATCCTACGTTCGGTATCGGTGCCGGACAACGGTCTGTATCCGCTTCTGCTGTTGTTGTTTCATCATCATCATCATCATATTCCCTACCTCCACATTCAATTCCTGTCAATGTGTCAAGAATGGTGTCTCCTGCATTCTGCGACTCTGGCTTACATCACGTACCCAACATGTCGCCTACAAACTCTTGTTTTAATTCAAGCGAATCTAGTCTTGAAAATACTACAAACAATGCTGAATCCCGTGCAATCAGTCCGTCCAACATGGGTTCCACTTTGTCTTCTGACTTGGTCAAGGAAGAAGATGAACAAATATCTTCTGATACCTCTAATGACTTGGATCTAATCAATGCCTCTTCTTTAGATATCACCTCTCTTACCAAAAAAATAAGTACCATTATCCGAAACTCTAAAGTTGAAGATGACTTGAATTCTGAAAACGATTCGAATTCTACAAATAACCACACTTTTGTTGACTTGGATGCCACAGCCCTGCCACTACAAAGTTTACAAAGTTCGCCAATTTCCGCCACTTTTGATTCCACGACCCCAGCACTCGTTATTCTAAAATGTGAGCAAGGCGGATGCGAAGTTAATAATAAGAATCAGGTGTCTGGAACAACTGAAACTAAAGTTGAAAATGTTGATAATAATGAAAATATCAATAATAACGAAAATACCAATACCGATGCTCGTTCAATGTTTTCGTTTGAAGAAGATTCAAAAATGGGACGCAATTCGTCTATCAACTATCATAAAAAGATTGGATCAAGCAATTATACCGATGTTGATTTGGACAATTACGATGATGACATCGATGACATTGATGACATTGATGATATGGACGATATCGACGAAATGGAGTACGATGAAATGGCTTATGATTGTGATGACCAAGATGAATATGTTGAAGATGATGCTCATTTGTTTGGAACCACAAATTTAGATTTTGCTGAGCAAACACCTCCCCGTGCTTACTTTTCTGGTGATTTGCATGACTTGAGTGAACACGAAGAAGACGAACAAGTAAATACAGATAAAATTGAAAAAATAGACATTGATGACGAAACAGATATCCCTCAATTCACAACTTGGTCATCTTCTGATCCTACCACTACCCAAATGACAACTGTTTCAAGTTCTGCCAAATCTTCTATTTCGGCAAAAGAAATTAATACTCTTCGTTATCAACATATCATTGCCGAAAACTCGTCTTTGTTTACAATGCCAGCGGTGGTTCCTTCTTTGGCAACATCTTCATCTGGTTTGGATCAATCACCTAGTTCTAAATCGTCATCAAATTCTGATACCACAAGCAAAAGCAATGTCAATGATGACAAAAAAATGGACCACTTTCCTATTCTTGCTGGAACTCGCGGTGCCAGTTTTTACAGTATTGAAAGCACTTTGAGCACAAATAGTGTCTCTAGTCTGCACT
The DNA here is from genome assembly GCA_030570155.1 of Magnusiomyces magnusii. NCBI lineage: Eukaryota > Fungi > Ascomycota > Dipodascomycetes > Dipodascales > Dipodascaceae > Magnusiomyces > Magnusiomyces magnusii. The sequence continues at coordinate 5,388 of JAJLVH010000863.1, forward strand.
CCACACCCAGCTTGAATACACAATATCTTTCAACTGTTGAAGGAAACGAAGAATCGCCGGAATTTTCAAACTCGCCTTATTCATCGACAACGTATCCGCCTTCGGTCTTGTCTCCATATCTTTCCGCAACCAGTTTGGATGGCGACATGCAGAGCGCCTTTTCTACAAGCTACTGTTCTGCCATTGATTACGATGAACAAACTGATGAGTTGGCTGGATCGGGAAATGACGTCGTTTCGAATGGTAGACGCAAAACCAGTGGCAGCGAGAGAAGCAGCGGTAGTAGCACGTTTACTCCTAGCATCGAAACGAACCAAATCACAACAAAAAAAGAAAGTGATGAAAATCTTGATGCCCCAAATACCAGTTTAAACAATTTTGACAATTTTGGTGATGGTGACAATTTTGACAATTTTGACGATGATGACGACAGTTTGTTGGATGAAGTCAATGCAGTTCCTGAAGATTACGGAGATTCAGATGACGAAATCTTCACCAACCCATCAACCAACAATTTACCTTTTTCTCCATCACCTCCTGCACGCCAACACAATTCCGAAACCAGTTCTAATTTATACACTTCGGTGCTGAAGCGGTCAGTGACTTGTGGCCGAAACCGCGCTTCAACAACAGCAGGATACTCGTCTTCATCTACACTGTTCTTAAACCCAAACGTCCAATCTTGCGGGCTGCGTAAAGCCAAATCGTATTCCTTTGATAAACGGGGGCCTGACCAAGGTGGCGTACCATTTGAGGAACCCAAATCCGGCACATCAATCAAGAGACAAACCAGCGTGATACGAACCAAAACCAAAACCACGACGCTGTTTTCGCCATTGTCGAGACCCGAAGCCAAAAACTATTATTGTTATGACTTGGTGTCTGGGAAAAGAAGTAAGAGTATCGACAATAATAGAAACGAAAAGTGTTTGACTAAAAAGTCGTCAACAGGGTCCAACACTTCTAACGCAAATGGTTCAATCAGCAGTTCGGTATCATCATCGTCCACTTGTTCGTCTACCGAATCTGCAACTTCTCTCAATTCAAGTCATTCAAACATCTTGACAAACAAATCAATGTCAAGTCAAGTTGCATCTTAATAATCCCTTTATTTATTTACATAATAAAAATAACCACCATTGAATTAATTAAATTATAAATCAACCTTGAATTAAAGGTGTGTTGCTATTCAACGACTCTTCAGAAGGTCTCTTGTTTCCAGAATCAGCGCCGTTACCATTTGCTCTTGTTGCGCTTTCAACATCAGGTTGACGCAATTCGTCTTCTTGCAGAGTGTAAATCTGGGTGGCTCTTGCCATGATCTCATGCTCTTCTTCAGGCGACACATATTTAGACTTTAAAGCATTGCGCTGCCACGATTTGGGAAAGTAGGGCCAGTAGCCGGTTTCTTCTCGCTTGTACAGGCCGTGGAAGTACAAAGCGACAAACCACCAGTACACGTTATACGAAATGACCGAGCCGTACGTGGCGCTGTTTTGCCAACCAAGTAATGCGTTGAAAATCATCCAACCGCCGTCAGTCTCGGGATTACAGCAGTTGACGTGCCACACACTCTTGGAAATGTCATAGGAGCCGGGACCCGAGCCCGACTCGGACACGTCGCCACCGCCAACCTTGTTGATAAACTGCTGGAGCTCGAAAAACCAGACGCCGCGAGACATGAGGCCCGCAGCAACGAGGTACAAGAAGCAGGTGGAGCCCATGAGAAAGTACTGAATCGACATGTTGTTGCCGGACTTGTACATTCCCCAGCCAAGCAGAGAGCCGAGGCCAACGGCCGAGATGACGGGCAAGAAAAAGGAGGACGAGGGCTGGTTCGCACCCAGGCCGCCGAGAAACACTACAGCTTCCAGACCTTCGCGCAGGGTGGTGACAAAGGGCAAGATGCCCAGAGCGTATTTGCGGGACAGGTGGCGGAGACCCCACGAGCCCTCGCCGTTGTGGGTTTCAATGATGGCTTTGGCAATCTTGACACGCCACTTTTCCCGCATCTTGTTCAAGCGCAGCATGGCGGCACCCATAAAGGTGATGATGAGGGAGGCAATGACGGAGAAAACGGCTTCCCAGATCTTTTCAGTGGCGCCCCAGAGATCGCGGCCCAGATGGTAAAAGGCAAACACGAAAAAGGAGCCGATAAACAGGCACACGACGAGGCCGAGGACGGCGCCGACCCAGACCTGGATGAACAGGCGGCGGTAGACGGTTTTGGAGGTTTGGGTCATTTTGTAGTTTCCTTCGTAGGCGGTGGTGCTGCTGGGAACCGCAGAACTGTAGGATTCGTCGCTGGTTGAAAGCAGACGGGCTTCTTCAAGGACGGACTCGTCGTTTTCGTCTTCGGGAAGAGTGTTGAGAGGGCTTCCATCAGAGCCAATGACGTGGTTGTCTTCAAGGGCCTGTTTTCCAAAGCCTCTGTTGAGAAAGGCCAAAAGAACCGAGACGATGATGACGGTTTCGACGGTTTCTCGGAAGATGATGAAAAAGACCTGGACCGAGAAGTACTTTTCAACCCAGTCGGAGCCAGACATTTTGGTTTTGGTTTTGGTATTTGATGATGTTGATGGTTTAGTGTTGACGATGAGAATAAAACTCGTGTTGGCAGGATTTCAACGCAAATGTTGCTCACGGCCAAAATTTTCACAGTAGGACCAAAAAAGTTTTGATTGGACTCGCTTTGCTGGAAATTAAAAAAACGCGACGCTTTCGGCTGTTATCAGATGGTGGCGTGCGGGTTAGGTATTATCACGTGACTCATTCCGTTTACGCAAACAATCGATTTTTGTCGTATTTTTTTAATTATTTTTATTAATTTTATTTTTATTTTTCATTTGTTAAATCCACGAATCGGCAAACGGAACGAACGCGAGACTTTCGTAAAAAAAAAAACACGAGATATACGACCGCTCCGTTCTGGTGCCACACAGCCAAATCGGTCCGAATCGCAAAGCCCGAAACTGCTCATCTCGTGATCTAATCTCGATAATCACACTCAATTTGCTCAAAGCGGTACAGCATGCCAGATCCAGCCAGTGCTACTGACTAATACGCGCTATCTGATTGGCCGCAGTGCCAGATTATCGTGATAATCTACAGGTCTGCCCATATCCGCCAACAAACGTGTTTTCTGTCTAGTTGCGAAATACGCTGACAAACACCGTCTGCACTGCTTTGATTGGCCGCCTTTGTACTGATTTGTTGTTCTATTCCAGCTCATTCCCACGGCTCCCGCTATTTCCACCAATCGCGGCCCTGCCTTGTTGTTTTGTAACCTGTTTTCCATAATTCCAAAACCCTGAATTTCAAATTCAAAATCTCCTTTTTTTTTTTTTTTTTAATTTATTTTTTTTTTGTTCGTAATGATTCAAACTCAACATCGACAAACCTCTCATCGACTTGAAATGCCTCATCAACCTTCAGTTACGTTACCACCAATCAAATCGCTTTCCGATTCTCGTGAATCGTCTTTAGATTTAACTCTATCGGCTTCGGGTGATCTTCAGTATCTCAAAAAACACCAAACAATCATGCCAAAACCAACTGTTCATGGCTTTCAAATCATCGACTCTTCTTTAGATCCGTCTGCCTTAAAGAATGATTTCAAAAACGATTTCAAAAACGATTCCATCCCGAAATCAAAAAAAAACTCTTCTAGCGCCACTTCTTCGGACCAACCTGTCAAAAAACGCAAAAAGAATTCATACGCAAAAAATGCTTCAAAAAACCTGTTTTCAACGTTTTCCGTGAAAATCAACAAATCCCATGGCTCGTCACTCGATAATCCTTCATCTCCTGTTCATTACAGCCTTAACGACACCATCATCAACACCACCTCCTCAGACAACACTGCCACTGCACTAAAATCAATGCACCAGAGCCTCACAAACACCACCAACCCTCTCACCTTTGTCGAGGGCCCTAAAAAGTCTTCTGTAACTGGCCAGGTCTGTTCCAACTGCGGCACTACCCATACTCCTTTATGGAGACGTGCTCCTGATGGTTCCATCATTTGTAATGCCTGTGGTCTTTATCTCAAAGCCAGAAACACTTCCCGTCCTGTTCATTTGAAACGACCTCCACAAACCGCAACAATCATCATAGAACCCGGTTCGTCATCAAATGCTGCCCGCTCAACTTCCGAACCAGCCAATGGCACCACCAAACCCTCTTCGGCTTGTTCGTCAAAAGGAACTTGTCCGGGCGACGGCCATTGCAACGGAACTGGTGGCTCAGCTGCTTGTTCTGGCTGCCCTGCATACAACAATCGGCTCACCAAAGTTGTCCAAATCCGTCAAGACGAAAGCGAGGTCGATGAACATGTGCAAACAGCTGCGTCATCAATTTCAAATAGTCCTGAGTCTACCAACGAAATCGAAATTGGCAATAATGGTATTCCAGTAGCAACAACTATTGTCATCTCCTGCCAAAACTGTGGAACCACTGTTACTCCGTTATGGCGACGTGACGATGCTGGCCACACTATCTGCAATGCCTGTGGGTTGTATCATCGTCTTCATGGTGTGCACCGACCTGTCGGAATGAAAAAAAGCATAATCAAACGTCGTCGTAGAATCATTGCTGCTACTCCACAGGCTGAATTTCATAATTCAGGTGTTTTGGTAAACGATTACAGCCACGGTGGTGAAGACAATGGAAACTTTTTACGAAACGACGAGAATAACAAAAAAGTCGCAACTTCTTTGGCGAGCAGTACGACGAATATAAAAAACCAACAAGGATTCAATAATAACAACATAAATACTACAGCTAGTTCAAGTCCTTCTTCCATTAATTCTAGTCCATCATTAGCTCCAATCATTTTGGACAAAGATCATTTTGAGACCGAGAATACCAGTCTCCGACCATTGGCTATTGACTTTACTCACTCATTTCGATCTCTTCCCAAACCTCAACTCGAGCTATCGACAACTCCCATCAAATCCACGCTTTATACCAAATCAAGCAACAATACGCCCTTTGGAGCTATAAACTCTGTTGCTTCTTCTTTTAATGCGTCTGGCCCTAAACCGGATCTTGCACAATACCATTTATCTAGCAATTATCATTCTCTGAATAAACTTGATCAAATGACAGACCGTTCATCGCCAAGTCTCTCTTCAACTGCATCGTCTCCAGGACAATCAAATATTGACAATACCAGCACACCATTCCCACTACGTCAAGACCATTCATTAAGCATTCAATCCATTTTAAATTCAGAACCAGCCATGGCTCTCGACACCAACCGGTCAACACCTTTATCGGTTCCTATTCGCAAAGACGGAACCAAGAGTTTAGAAAAATACAATGACGATGACGAAATAAACGACTTGAAAAGTTCTGGATCCAGTTCTGTTTCGTCTTCAAGTTCCGGTCTTTCAATGGCTGATTTAACAAAACCAGGACCAAGTTCCAAAACTTTTGACAAGTTTGACAAGTTTGAAATTGAAAACAATAAAAGCCCCGACCTTGTTGCCAAAAACATGATTCTGTCGGATATCCCGTCATCCGTGTCTTCCAAACACATGAAGGAGTTTCTGGTCATCAAGAAACGGAAACTTGAAGAAAAAATAAATAAGCACCGCAAGCGGTTGGCTGAAACTGAACGATTATTGGCTGCTTGTAATGATGAATTGAAGGAATTGTAATTTTATTTTATTTTATTCTTTTATTTTTTGATCTATCAAAAAGGTTCAATATACATTATAGATCTAACAGCATATCAACCATTTGGCTTTTTTTTTTTTTTCTTCATTAGTCAATAATAAATAATCAGTGTATATATGTTACTAATGATTTGTAACAATTACATAAACTACTATTGACTTGTTTTCTACAACAAAAATAAAAAAAGTTCAGGTAAAATAAAAAAAAGCGTACCTTACACTAGTTTAAAGTATAACCCATGTTTGAAAAAAAGTTAATAAACTTAAAAAAATAAAAATTAAATGTATGATTAATATGTGTAATAAAAAAACAAATGTAAATTAAAAAAACGGTTTCTTTTTGTTTATTGATATTGGATAAATATTCAAAATGTTGGTCAATGGTAGAAAAGCAAGTATGGACAAGTGAATAAAACAAAAAATAGCCATGTCCATTTGTCAATTTCAATAAGTAATGAATATAAATCAATCGACCATCATTATCTGGTTCTTTTTTCTTTTATTTCTTTTCTTTTTTTTTTTAACAAATAACGCAGCATCCACGGTTTTTGGGCTCCGACTGTTCAACCTTTGGATGTGCGGCACCCGCAGGTGAAACACCAGCATGGGAATTCTTTTCATTAAAGTTGTTATTCATATTTGAAGGTTGTTGGGTATTTGAATTACTGACACCGTTTCCAATCATTTGCTGCGATTGTTGTTGTTGTTGTTGCTGCTGCTGTTGCTGTTTTTGTTGTTGTTGTTGTCCATTGTTAGCATTGCCTCCAGCTGCTTCAAGTCGGTTACGTACAACTTGACGAATAATGATTTCAAACGTTTCTTCAACGTTGACCATGACCTTCGCAGACGTCTCCATAAACCCGCAGTTGTGGGCTTTGGCCCAAGCAAACCCTTCGGCCGATGGAACTACACGCGACTCACTAAGGTCAGACTTGTTTCCGGCAACAACCTTAACTGGTGCAGGGGCGCCGCTGGGCCTTAATCCGCTTTCAACGTTTTTCTGAATCAATTCGTCAAAAATCTCAAGCGTTTCCAACGATGTTCGTGATGTAATATCGTATACTAAAAGATATGCGTCGATTGGCGTGTCGGCAGAAAACAAAGATCCAAGCATTTCACGATACTCTTCTTGGCCGGCTGTATCAATGATATCTAATCGGTATGTTTGTCCGTCCACATCTCGGGTTGTCGAATAAGAATCCTCTTTAAATTATATAATGTTAGCCGGCTTGTTTCTTTCCCTTTTCAATTGTTTATAACAAACCATTACATTTACTTACCAATTGTAGGGTCATACTCGTCAACCCACTTGCTTCGAAGAAGTCTCATAGTGATACAAGATTTACCAGCGCCTAAAAAAAAAACAATGTGCAGTCACATCATCAGTTAATACTTTGTCCTCAGACCCATATACACAATTCTACTCCATCCAATACATACCACCATCACCAAGAATCACAACCGTTATTTTGTCTTTTTCCATTGTAAATTCGCAGTCGTTGTTTTTTTGTGTCTGTGTGTGGCTTTTCTTCAATTTACAAAAAAAAAAAAAAAAAAAGGGGCAATTTGCAAAAAATAAAAAAAACCTTTTGAAAACTCAAAAAAACAACATTAATACACACCAAAAAAACACATTTATGCACATTTATGATGCGTGTCATGTGATAATTTGTCATGTGATTCGCTGTTTTGCATGTGTGTGCCAAATAGCTGCTCTAATCTACACCATCAACCTTCTCAATCCCCCAACCTCCCAGCTTTCGGTTTCGGGACTGTATCGGCATTGAAGTAATCGCATTCCAGTCACCGGGCATCGGCCTCCTGTGCCGCTTTGTGTTGGCGATGCTGCTGATTCCAAGTGTTTATAAATGCATGGATAACAGTACACGATACCAGATTCAATGAGTGTAGGATTCACAATTGGAGACCCACAAAGAGGACACAATGAAGTATCACGAACCAACTTTTTGCCAGCTCTCTTGTTTCCGTCGCCCTCAGCCTGTTCGTCCATCTCAAGCTTTGGTTTTGCATTTCGTAAAACTGGCAAGTTGCCGTCCAACAGTCCACGCACGCTTTTGGAAATAATTTTGGACGCGACATCTGATGCCGACCACCATTCCAAAAATTTCAACAAAAACATGGAAGTGGGAAGCGCATACGACAACACTGAAAGAACGCTGTTTTGGGCAGCAGTGTATCCTCGCTTTGTAGTCAGCAGATTCACTAATCTTCCAATCAATGGGGTTTCGTCATCTTCTTTGTCTGCGGCTTTTGGCTGTGGAGTTTTTCCTTCTCTTTCATCTGCCAACATGTAATCAAACTGGCTCATTCTGGAATACTGAATACCAAGAATCCAATCTGAAAGACACGTAGCCGTAGATGCCTTGTTGAACAAATACATCAAGTAAAAGATCAAAGTAATTGCCGAATGTCCTGCAGAAGCATATGGGTATAACTTATAAAACCAATAATCCGCAAACACTTTTAATTTTTCTTTTCGAGTATAAACTTGGGTATCGTTATTCTCAGTCACAAGCAAATCCGTGTCTTCATTTCTAGCAGCTGCCATGACTCTTTGGTATTCTGATTCTAAATCATGAACAAGAGCTCGTGCTTGTAACCGCTGATACTTGACTTCTGCTTTTTCCTTGATGTATGGACCAAGCATTGTAATCAGCACAGATGTCCAAATCTGCTTTTTAGATAACCGCCGCGATCTTTCAACATACTCCGAGGCTGCCACTCTTGTTCGAGGTAACGAGCTTATGGCTCCGCTATTCAATACCCTTGTTCGCTTAAGTCCATAAAACTTTTCTGTGAATGTCGCGTTCCAGTTTTTGAGATGGTAGTATTCAACTATTCCAAACAGCAGCGCATAGATTTCGTCAAATTTTGTGGCAAGTCGAAGCAAATATCTCGGGTGCCGTTGTGCATAAAATGTAATGATGTACCGGATAGA
>JAJLVH010000864.1:0-14011 GCA_030570155.1 Magnusiomyces magnusii
AATGAAAGAATTAAAGCTCGTGGCGGAGAATTCATCACTTATGATGTCGCTTCTGGAATCTATGTTTTCAAAGTTGAACATTTCAGTTCTTGGGGATTTACTGAAGATGATTTGTTGTATGAAGACGATAATGAAGATGATGAAATGGAAGGATATGAACAAACTCAACAATCAAATATTGATGATGATAATGATGCATTTCAAAAATCTACTAAAGATGGTTTAAATTCAAAGAATCGTAATCAAAATGGATTTTCTGGTTTCTCTCTAAACACTCCGGACCAGTTATACCACCAACAACAATTCACTTTAAATTCTTCTCTAAATAAAGAAAATGCTGGCACCAATAGTTCTACACCAAACTTTTTTTCTCAGCCATTGACTCAAAATGCAATCTCTTTGGCAACAGAAACTGCAACTGTCACTAGTCAAGACGATATTAGTCTTGCTGACGAACGAGGTTCTAGTCTTGGTCTTGCTCGGCGTGATGATTACCATAACCAAGCAGTTGCTTTGTATGAAGCAGGATCTGGTTTGAATGAAGGTACTATTGCTAATAGCTGGATTGAACAACTTTCATTTGCGTCTACATTTGATTCTATTTTGGCTCCACCAATTCCTGAACCCAAATACACTCAAGAACCAAAAGCTATTGAAGGTCGTGGTTTGTTTACAAAGTCAAACAATCTTAATGCGTACGATCTTGATAACGAGATTTTTGGCGGCGTTTCACAAATGAAAATTGCTTCAACTATTGGACAATACCGAGAAGCAGCCGTTGCTCTTCGACTTCCTGAACCTTTTGTTTCTTTTTCATTTGCAAAGTACACTTCTTCGTCACTTGTTTTGAAAAACGAAAAGTCACCATCGACGTTTATGGATGGAAACAAGTTTATTTCTAGTAAAGTTTCTAGTCCTGTTCAGTTCATTCTTCAAGATCTCATGTCTAATGCTCAAGTTAGTCAAAGAGAAACCGGGTTTCCGCTTTCTAAACCTTTCGCTGGTCTCACTTTTGATTATCTTAAAAACAAGTTTCCCGGTACTACTACTCGAGATGCCAACATCATTTTGCTTGCTTCTGTTTTGTTTGATGATCTCAAACTTCATGGTGTTGAACCACTTCCTTCTATTCTTTCCAAAGAAGCTGCACAAAAACAAACCGAAAAGTATCGTGCAAAATTACTTTCGCAATGGCTTTCAAATGTTGTCGCTTCCGAAACTTTGGAACAAGTCATGTCTGCTTCTGGAGATTCGTTGAATCAAGCATTGTCCTATCTTTACGGCAACAAAATCACCGATGCTGCTCTTGCTGCGTCTAATGGCGGAAACTTGCATTTGGCTACCTTGATTCCGTTACTTGGATCGCCAGGTAAAGAAATTAGAGAAATCGCTAGAGCTCAAATCAAAGATTGGAACACTAATGGTACTTTGGGATACATTCCATTGCCAGTACGAACTATTTTTGAAATCATTTCAGGCAATACTAGTGTTTCTCAAGGTATTGCACCATCTCATGATACCAAAGGTGCACCTACATTAAACATTTCACAAGGATTGAGCTGGCTTCAAGCTTTTGGGTTAAGGTTGTGGTACGAGTGCACGACCGAGAAGCCAATTTCTGAATCTGTTGATTGTTATGAAAAGGCATTTTCTGCACCAGAATCTAAAGTTCCAAGTCCTTTTGTTTCAAATTCTTTTGGTAGTGCTGACTCTAAAATTGGACACGTTGAATTTGAACTGTTGTCTTTATACAAGTCGACCAATCCAAGTGATCTTTTGGACCGTTTGTTTAATCCAGTGTCTAGTTCAGGTGACGCTTTCGATTACCAAATTCCTTGGTTGTTATATCATATTTTGGTAAGATCTTTAGGGTTGTTTAAAGACCCCGAATCCAAGATTGGCAACAAGTTGTGTCAAGAGTTTGCTGCACAATTGGAGCTTGAAAAGAAGTATTTGGAAGCCGTGTTTATTTTGTCGCACATTACACACGATTTTTCTGCTTCTTATGAGATTGAGCAATTGATTACAAGAAACATTTCAGAGTTGGCTGATAAGGATGTTGAAGTTCTTAGCAACAAGTTGGGAATTTCGTCTGCGGTGTTTAGTAATGCACGCGCACTTAAATTCAGATACGATGGCAATTACTGGAAAGAATGTGAACAACTCATTTTAGCAGAAAACTTTGAAGAAGCACATCATCGCATTGTGGGTAAAGTTGCACCCAAAGCCATTATTTCTAATAATGTTGACGACTTGCTTACACTATTGCTGAGTTTCAATGCGCCCAAGAATATTGGAAGCTGGGCTCGTGGAGGACAAGTTTATTTGGATTATATTTATGTTGTGGAAGAAATGGTGGCCAGAGAACGAAAATTGTGTTCTGAAGTTGGGGGCGACTATTTCCCAATTTCTACACAATTTACAGGAGACCGAGCACGTCAAGCATACTCAAGTTCTGGATTATCAGCTCATGATGTTGGACTACGACTAATGACAGGGCTTGGAGATATAGACTTGGGAGATAACTTTGATATCCAAGTGGCGGTCAATATCATGGCAGGATTTGTTAGTAAACACATTAAAGCGTTGGGACTTGGTGACAAATCGTCGTTGGCGTTGCATATGAAGGTGGATGCAGCTGGGTATCGTCAACAAGCGATGCAACTTTCTGAAATTTATTTTAGAAATAAAGTCAGTGTTGCGTAAAAAAAAGAAAAAAAAGGTATCGCTATAAAAATAATGATATTTTAATACAAACAGTATATATGCAATAATAATGATAATACAAAGTAAATACAATAGATTTTTTTATTTTAGTTTTTAAATTTTACAAATGTAAATTGTGTATTTTTTTTGGTTGAATAGTCAGCCCCACCATTAGTTTATTTTTCTGATTGACTTTTTGTTGACTTTTCAAGTTGATTTCACAATACATCATCAATAGAATAAATAAAAAAAATGATTCACGAAATCATTCTGGTTTTAGCAGGCTTCCGGTCTTCGATAATATCTACTGATTCTACACTGATTTCAGACGATTCGTCAGTGCTGCATCCTTCTGAACAACCGTTGCTTGCGCGAGTTGCTAGGTTTGGTGAGCTTCATCGATCAATTGTTGAAGCTGTACATGGGTTTGAATATGATACCACTAGATATAATAATAATAACAACAATCATAATAATGTTGGTAATGGAAACGGTAATCCATGGAACGCGTCAAGGTCTAATTTAAATGATTCAACATACAGTTTAAATAGTACCAACAACAACAACAATAATAATAATGATGATACTGAAACACCTGCAATTCCCAAATCATACGTTCTCACATGCTCGGCCATAGTTTCAGTCATTGAAACACATGCTCTCAAAAAACTGTCTCAAGAACTTGAAGATCTCGAAACTTCAATTCTTCAAAAAGATTCCAAATATGTTGGCGGCAACAATACGGTTGCCGTGTCTCAAATCGTTGGGACAATTATATCGAAATGGCATCGTGTGCTGCAGTATTCCAAATACATTTTGGAAATGTTTGATGTTTTGTCGATAAATGAAAACAATAATAATGAACCTAGAAGTGGAATAAGAGATTCAACTACGAAATCAACATCCTCGGCTCCTTGGTACAACGAAACAGAAATCTTGTCTACACTTTATACCCTTACTGCGGATACCAAATATGACACATACCAAACAAAACAAAATGTTTTCAAGTTATTTACAAATTTGATTGGATACCCGGAAGTTGACGTACTACGTCGCCATTGCTTATTAGCCATCCACAGATCATGGCTCCAACTCGTTTCTTCGTGGCTCTTGTATGGACATGTGGCAGTAGCTTCATCTGCATTCGAAAACTCGTTTGATGAAGGCGAGCAACACAAACTTGTGGAATATTTATTAGTCAACAAAAGTCAAGAATATTCAACACCTGGTGACGACAATGATGATCTCACATATTCATCAGCAACAAACAACAACGAAAAGTATAACCGATTGGAACAAACGTTATCCAATTCGTTGTTTTTGCCACCGGGCGTGACATCAGAAATGGGATATTTGATTTATACTACTGGAAACATGGTTCGCATATTTGTGGGAATTTCAAGTTACGGAACATCCAAAACGTCAAGTCATTTGGGTGCAGAGTCCACAACCTTGTTTCAAAACATTCATTCTTCATCATTACTGTCGCATTCTGCATTTTCAAGACCTTCTACATCTTCTTCTTCAGTCACTGGGTCTTCAATCAAAGCCTCGTCAATTTCTTATATTCCTACACATACAATTGTGGAAAAGTATGTTCCACAAATCACATCTTTGGCATTACCAGTAGATCCATACCCGTTATTAGACGTGGTTACCGAGTTACGGTCCAGTGTATTGAAAGCAATTGGAACGACTGAGTTTAGTAAACCAAGAGTGTGGTCATACTTTTATACACTTCGACGAGTTGTGCTGGCTGGCGATGTTGGATTTAATACCCTCTTCACTGATCAATTGCTTAGAACTAAGGAAGAAGCTGATAAAAAAGCGGGTGTCAAGTCAAACAAAAAAAATGCTTCAAATTTTAGTAATGTGAATTTATCATTTTATGAAAATCTTTATGATACCGATGAAGAAGAAGAAGAAGAAGAAGAAGAAGAAGAAAATGAAAATAATAAAGACGAACAAGTTGATTCAAATACTATAGGTACAACTTCTCGACATAATAAATATTTGAATGCTTCTAAAGTGACACCAGATATGATTCTTAAACGATTAGCACCCGAAACGTTACGCCGAGCTTTGATGACAGTCGCAGAAGGTCTTGAAGAATGCAGCGATGAAGCACTTTCTAAAATGATTAACAATGTGCAAAAAGATGTTTTACAATCTAAACGAAAAAACAATGGCGCAGCGTTTACAAATAAATGTTTTCAAGCAAAACAAATGTATTTGGAAGCCACGGAATTTTTGGAATTGGTTGTATTGGATTCAGAAAACAGCACCAATAATACAACCAATTCACAAACAAACAATCAAACATACTATGGACGAGACAAGTTTGGAAATATAGGTCAAAGAAGTGGCACAGACATTTTCAAAACGACATTTTTAGGAATTTCTACACAATTGAATTTCCAACTGAGCTGGTTTCAAGCAACATTGACCAAACTTCCGGAACTCGATTGTGCCAAATACTCCATTTTGTTTTCGTTTCTAATGTCTTTATTTTTGTCGCACCAAATTCTAACTGAACAGTGGAAAAAAATCATGTTTAACCGAGGCCCTTATTTTCGAGGAACTCGCCAGTATCAAGAGAAAAAAACGGTTGGTGATGTCGATATTAAAGAGCCGTTTAAAGATTTGTTACAAGCTGTTCAACATACCCGTGTGTTTTTGACAGAGGTTTGGGATTATGTTCAAGTAACTGTTATTGATCAAAGTTTTTCGAAATTGTTGAAAAAATGTTTTCCACAAAACAAAGCTGATGAATCTACGTTTTCGTCTTTTAACAGTAATAATAATAATACCAATTTGAACAGTCGAGCTTCTACAAATTCTAGGCAATCTAGTGCTAATGTTAGTACTCGTGAAGATAGTTTGAATGATACAGATGTCGACATGGATCAAGACCTAAACAATACACAAGACGATTCTGTTATTGAAGATACTACTGTTGATAGTACACTGTACGTCGAACCTGACACAATTGCACAATTCCATCAAGACTTTGTGAGCGAAGTGTATGACACGATCTTTCTTGACAGCGACACTTTGTCTGTCGAATTTCTAAACCTTGTTGTCACAATCAAAACAGTCTGTCTATGGCTTTCTAGAAACCATGCAGCCATCATGACGCACTCGATTGATACCATCAAGGCACAAGAAGAAACCGTGATAGAAATGAGAAAACTTGAGAAACTGTTGTATCAGAGGCTTGAACGCATTGTTGAAGAAATTGAACTTATTCAGCAGTCTGATGACGAAGCAGCTATCAAGTATCCATTACATCTTTTGTTGCTGAGAATCGAATTTGTTAGAGAAAGAAATTCAAGATATAATCAAGCCGGATCTGAAGATACTGAAATGGCAAATGTCAATTAAAATAATATTTCTTTTACAAAATTACAAAAACAAAATGCAAAACTTTTGTGCTCTATTTATACACAAATTAAAAAAAGAATAATTATTTACAAATCATTCCTCACCTTCTATAGTATCTCGTAAATTATCAATAATATCCAAAATACCATTACAAGCTGGAGAATCAGGAAATTCTTGTAAAAAGTTAAGACCTTCATCGCACGCTTTTCCAATCCTAGGATCCAACGGTACTTTACCCAAAAACGGGATTCCCATTTCCTTTGCCAAAGCTTTGCCGCCACCCGTCGTTGGCGCAAAAATAAAGCTTTCACCTTTACAGTTTGGACACACAAACCCGCTCATATTCTCGACAATGCCCAACACCTTGATATTTGCCTTTCTACAAAAATCGATTTCCTTTCGGACATCTAGCAACGCAACTTCCTGCGGCGTCGTCACAATCACGGCGCCGTCAATGCCGCTTTCGCCGTTCTCTTGCTTGAGATAGTTGTTTAAAGACAAATGTTCGTCTGAAGTTCCAGGAGGAGTATCCACAACAAGGTAATCCAAATCTCCCCAAACCACGTCTTTAAGAAACTGTTTGATCAAGCCGTTTTTCTTAGGTCCACGCCAGATTACTGCATTATCTTCGTCGGGTAATAAAAAGCCAATACTCATGACGGCCAAGTTATCGTCAACATAAACTGGGGTCCAGCCTTCATTGCTGCTATGAACACGCTCGCCGTTGACGCCCATCATTCGAGGCATACTGGGTCCACAAACATCAACGTCCATGATTCCGACTTCAAGCTCTTCGTCCGCCGCAAAGGCCCATCCCAGCATGGACGTGAATGTCGATTTGCCCACTCCGCCTTTGCCGCTGAGCACCAAAATCTTGTGCTGAATGTTTTTGGTGCGTTCGCGGATTAGCGGTAAGTCTGGGTCGGGTCCTTTAGGTGCACTGGCACATATATCTTGGTTGGGGCATCCTTGACATGCGTCTGCTTTACCAGCCTGTTCGGATTCTGTTCCTGGACAATGTTCAGGCTCTGGGGCGTTAAGTTCGCGAGGTTCTGAAGCGTTTACTTCACATGATTCTGAAGTGTCAAGTGCTTGAGCTGAAGAATATGATGCGGGCTCGTGTGATGGTGGTATTGACGATGCTACTGTTGCTGCCATTTTTGAAATGTATTTTGTGAAAAGAAAATTGAAAAGTTTAAAAATTGTATTTGAAATCAAAAAAAAAAAAGTGCGATACGATGTGACCATGTGATCGCACGGCTGGTGCATTAATTTAATTATAATGAACCTCCTAAACTGTTACAATATAGAGAAAGCCAAAATTGATAACGACCAAGAACACTTCCATCAGTTGTACACCAATATAAATGGCGAATTTAGTGAAGTGTACACGCTTTTGAATGACACTAAAGCTGATGCTGCGATCAGGCAACTTGAATTTGACAAACTTACAGCCAGCTTTAAAGCTTTTGACGACATTCACACAAAGGTTTATGGTGACAATCAAGCCATTTTGGATGAATGCAAACGTTTGTACACAGAAATGAAAAAGCTCAAGTCTGAAAACGAACTGTTGCAAAACTAGGTTCGTAATATGACCACTGCCAACAACGAGTGTCTCAAAAACCATACGGAACTTTCGAAGGAGTATGACAATAGAATTTTTGAAATAAAACGTCTCAGCCTAAATCTCAAGCTGTGCAAAGACAAATACCAAGCTGTAGTGCGGACCGAAATTAGTCTGAATGAACAAGTCAAGCAACTTAAAGCTACCATCAGAGATAATGAAGCATCCATTTCCAGAACGGCGAGAGATCCAGATTTGGAATCCGACGTGGAAAAAATCAACAACCTCCGAATCGAGCATGATGAGACCCTAGCTAAGCTCAGAGAGAAAGAAAGAGAAATTATAAGGCTGGAATACCAAGTGAAGAAACTCAAAGAACAGGAAAAGGACCGCGAACTTGTAGAGGAGGAAGTATTGGTTTTGAAGAATCCGAAAATCCAACACGAGAGTAAAATCGCAAATCTTAACAGTATTGTGGAAACGAGAGATTCTATTGTTGCTAATTCAAACAAACGCTGTGACAAATTGCAAGAGCAAATCCTAGTACTTGAAAAGGAATCGTCAACAAGCAGCTCTAGCAGCAGTATTGGCTTCATCCACAGCTCTCCTCTCAACCAAAACAAACGAGACTAAGATGATGATAATCGATTCCAGTCAAGCCAACCATTATTAGATTTTCGACCATATGAACCCCAGGAAGCTGATTCTAAAGCAACTCAAACCGTCAATTTGTCTGTACGCGTAAACGGAAAGAAGCGAATTTTCCAAGTCAATGAGAAGCTGGAACCCGTTGGTGGAACAGGAGCATTGGATGATATTGATACCAACTCAAACGGCCGGTCCATTAACAGTTTGTTCCCTTGGATTGAATACAATAACATCTTGAACTTTCATAAATTTTCAGAGAAGGGCAATCCAGATCTGAAAGATAATCAGTTCAAAAGACATGCTCTATTCAAAACAAAATACAATCCACGCGATGGCTTCTACTTATTTTTCTGGATGTCTACAAATTTCTTACCTTCAAGGAACTAATTCATGGTATTTCGAAAGAGCAAGTGCGCAAACTATTGTGTCCTCACTTTGACGAAAAAAGTTGGGGTCGGGATACTAACCTCAACCCGGCAGTCATTCTGTACAATACCAAGAAACTGTTTTACACAATTCCACAGAGATCAGGAGACTACTATCGCTTTATCTTCTCACAAAGATATGCTTCTGCACATGGAAATCAT
The DNA here is from genome assembly GCA_030570155.1 of Magnusiomyces magnusii. Lineage (NCBI taxonomy): Eukaryota > Fungi > Ascomycota > Dipodascomycetes > Dipodascales > Dipodascaceae > Magnusiomyces > Magnusiomyces magnusii. Next base: position 8,893 of record JAJLVH010000864.1, read on the forward strand.
TTATATGCCATGTGGAGATCCGACTCAAACCCTCTGCTAGCCTTGCTGTCTGTTCTATTACACGTACCTAATGAAGTGTGGCAGAAAGCTGGGAGAAAGAATCCAGACACTTATTACGACGACCAAGGTGTGTTGGTCAAGGAATTCTATACTGTGCTTGGTAATATTGAATACTACAACGCTCATGGATATTCCGAAACCGATTTTCCAGGAAAAACTATTTGGGTAACTCGAGCGATTAACCTAACCAAAACCCTCGAAAAGCTTTGGCAATTTGGCCCAGAACACTTACCAATTATGTACGAGGCTATTATGGGTGATTTAGACGAGAGGAAAATGCGACGATACGGATTGGAATATTCTCAAAATGGGTCGTCCCAAAGACTTGTTTACGACCCAACCAAGGTCAGTCAAGGCTCAATGCCGGACAACTCCGAGACGTATCCAGTTCCAATCAACATTAATACAATAAATCGTCGTAATCTGGTTATCAAACGCATTTAGTCCTTCAAAAAGTTAACAGAAAAATCTGCAAACAATAACAACAATAATAATAATAATAATAATAATACCAACGGCAAACATAATGAAAATTCAGATAAAAACAAGATTCGACAGACTAAGTACAAAAATGGATCGAAGAAAAAAGGTAGCTCTTGAAAGATTACGGCAGTGCCCTCAGCCACAGATTCTGGTGGCCCCGTCGGTATCAACCAGCCTAAAAATTCCACGATTGTCGGTACGACTGCTGCGCAACCTTATCTGAACATGTTAGTCCTATTTGTTACTTTTCCAAACAACATGCTTGAAGTCTGGGACCATTGTTGAACAAACTTATTTTGTGACAACAACACCAAAAGCCAGCTGTGTGTGAATGAAACTAGGCGTATTAGTTTGACGAGCGTCTAGCTAATGCCAAATTACGAGTCGTGAATTAATCAACATAGTATCCAATGTTTCTCGTTTAGGATCAACAAATAAAATTGTGCTCAAGGAGTTTTGGTCTATATATATGGACCTTTTTACCTTGAAGTTGCAAACATTTTACAATCATCAGTTTACTTTGTCTTTTATATTATTCTATCAGTTAAGTATTAAATCAATATTTATTTTATCTTATTAATTTTTTAGCATGTTGACGAACCATCTGGGTTTTATATCAAAGACAGAATCTTGTTTGACCCCAAAAACTGAATCAAAATTCCACCTACCAGTCTCAACATTATTATTCCATTAGTTAAACTATTCCATATATCATTAACATCTGGGCACAATGGAGCACAGGCTGTTCACAAGAGCATGGCTGAAACTTACCACTGGGCAAAAATGCTTCAAAGTATTAAGAACATAATTGCTCAGTGTTGGGCTTGCCAACAAGGCAATATCAAGAACAAGATATCACTGGTTTTACAGAAATTCTAGTTCTCCGCAACCAATTTTCCAAAGCCATCACCCTAGAAGCTGCCAAAGCAAGCGACTCTGCTTCTACAACTTGGATCCCTCAAATATTACCCCCAACAAACTGAATTGAAATAAAAAAAAAAAACGATTAACCAAAGCTGCTGACCATGGCTTAGCCCTTATCGAATTCAATCGAAAGGATCCGACCAAAATTATACTGTTGCCAGTCTTGAGGACTCACCAAAGCTTCACAATACTAGGTCAATAAATATTGCTCACCTTTGGTCAGTAACTCTTGATCTTACTGAAGAGATTAGCTCAGAATATCCCAAAACTACTACAACCTCTGAACCACAAAAGTAATTTTGTTCCACAAGTCTTTCTTTACTTCGGGGAGTATTGTGATGAATCTCCTAGACTGTTAAAATTTCAGTTACATCACAAGGATACTCAAACCACTTGTACTTCTGTCTTCCCACGGTTCACCGTCACTCAACCTGAAATAACTACCACAAAGCATCCATATAAAGCTACAACCTTTATTTTTAGAAGTACGATTTAACTGTGTTTTTATTCTAAATAGTAAAAGTGTAAAATTAACATTTATATAGAAATTAACGTTGTTTATTAACCCAATTCTGCGTCTAAGTTCTGGCTACTTTAACCGTGACCATCACATTAATTTAATAAATTAATAATCATCGTTAGACTGATAGTCACATGACTATATATTATAGACCTAGCCCTTGAGTTTAATTCCATTTCCAGCATTTTATTTTTCGCGTTTATGTTTTTTGGTTTGTTTTTCTGCTAGACATAGACGTCAAAAAGCCAATATTTTAAACTAAATACACGTCCACAAGATTCCGATTTTCCCATGAATTGAAACATTAAACCTTTAAAAACTAATAGTGTCTTTGAAATAAAATGTCGAGTGATGAAGATGTCATTATTGACGAATCGACGGTTGGATCTATCATTGACGTTGAGGCTGAACATCGACAAATAGTATGTTTAATTGGAGAAAGTGTATGCTTTCATAGTATTAACTCGCGTTTATCAATTAGGACAACTCAATACCAACTGAGAATGATGTTATCACGATAGACGATGATGATGAAGAAGAAGAATTAGTTAGTATCAATTGTTTTCTTAATGGTTTGAATAATTCAATTGCTAATATATTTTTTAGATACCTGGCAAACTCCCATTTAATACCGAACAACGCGAAGAAAGATCAAAAAAATACTTTCTTTCAAAGCAATTACAAGCCATAAATGACCAGAAACGCGCTGATGCTGTTGTCAGATTTAAATACCTTTTGAGTTTAACAGACCTTTTCCGGCCTTTCATTGACGACAAGGCCAAAAAAGATTCAACATTTGCTGAACTTGTAGAAGAAGCTGATTCGTCTCAACTCAATATTGAAAACGTTTTGCCTCTTGCGTCAAGATCTGATAGCCATCGTCAACGAAAATCTGAACTAGAAGAAGATGTCGAGCTTCTTGAAGCTGAAGTGTCTTTAGACAAGTCCGATGAGTTTTCTACAACCGTTTTTACAGAGTCGCCTGGGTATATTCAAGGAAAACTTAGAGAATACCAGATTCAAGGTCTTAATTGGCTTGTCTCGTTATACGAAAACTCCATTTCTGGTATTCTTGCAGATGAAATGGGTCTTGGTAAAACGTTACAAACGATTGCTTTTATCGGATACCTCAGAACTTTGAGAAATGTTGTTGGTCCTCATTTAATCATTGTTCCTAAATCAACTCTTGAAAACTGGGACCGTGAATTTTCTAGATGGACACCCGAAATAAGAACCGTGTTACTCCAAGGTGACAAATCATCAAGACTTGAACTTGTTCGAAACCGAATATCAAATTGTGATTTCGATGTTGTTATTACTACCTACGAGATTGTTTCCAAAGAAAAGACTTCTCTTAAAAAATTTGCATGGCAATATGTTATTATTGATGAAGCTCATCGCATCAAAAACGAAAACTCTGCTCTTTCTCAAACAGTCAGAACTCTAACTTCTCGTCACCGATTGCTCGTCACTGGTACGCCTTTGCAAAACAATCTTCATGAGCTATGGGCTCTTTTAAATTTCACTCTTCCTGACATTTTTTCCGATTCTGATCAATTTGATCAATGGTTTGATGCAAATACTGATGACCAAGATACCGTTATTAAAAAAGTCCATAAAGTTTTGCAACCCTTTTTACTTCGAAGAATCAAGTCCGATGTTGAAAAATCTCTTTTACCAAAAAAGGAGTGTAATGTTTATGTTGGAATGTCTGATATGCAATATAAATGGTACAAATCTCTTCTTGAACGAAACATTGATGCCATCAATGACATCAAAACTGCCAATGGCCAAAAATCTAGACTGCTCAACATCCTCATGCAGCTTCGAAAGTGCTGTAACCATCCATACCTTTTTGATGGCGCGGAGCCTGGTCCTCCATACTATACTGGCGAACATCTTGTTTACAATTCGCAAAAAATGGTTGTTTTGGATAAACTTCTGAAACGTGCAAAAAAAAATGGATCGCGTGTTTTGATCTTTTCTCAAATGACTAGAATGTTGGATATTCTTGAAGATTATTGCATTATGAGAAGTTACAAATATAATCGGTTTGACGGAAGTACAGAGCATGCTGATCGTATTGCAGAAATAGATCAATTTAATCGGCCCGGTTCTGATAAATTTTTATTTCTGTTGACGACTCGTGCTGGTGGTCTTGGTATCAATTTGACTTCTGCAGATACTGTCATTATTTATGATAGCGATTGGAATCCTCAGATGGATTTACAAGCTATGGACCGTGCCCATCGTATTGGTCAAACCAAGCAAGTTTATATTTACCGACTTGTGACTGAAAACGCAATTGATGAAAAAATTCTTGAACGCGCTGCTCAAAAACTGCGGTTAGACCAGCTTATTATTCAACAAGGCCGGACGAAAAACTGGGTCAATCAGGTTCCATCTGGAAATGATATTCTCAACATGATCCAATTTGGTGCTCAAGACGTGTTGAACCATAAATCTAAAGATTCAAGATCGGCTACTCCTTCATCGTCATCAAATGGCAAAAATGATAAAGAGCAAGTCGACGATATTGAACAGATTTTAGAAAGAGGTGAAGAAAAAACTCGACAAATCGCTAGTCGATATGAAAAGCTTGGGTTAGACGATCTTCAAAACTTTACAAATACCACTACTACCTATGAATGGAACGGAACAGATTTCAACAAAATGCATAAGGAAAAACAAAATAATAAAGCGCCAGTATCTCTTGGTTTTGCCAAACGACAAAGAAAAGAAAATTACAATATTAATGGATATTACAGTGATTTATCAGGAAGTCGAGAAAGCGATGCTTCAATAAAAGAAGCGGTACAAAAAGCAATTAGATCCATTAATGGATACGATTTCCAGTTTTTTACACCACGGCTGCGGAAACTTCGAGAAAAGGAGCATTTTTATTTTCAAAAACAAAAAGATTACAGAGTGACGTTAGTTGATATAGATACCAAAACATTTGTGACTGACGAAGAACAAAAGGCTGAAATACAACGTCTTCGGCTTAAAATCAGTACAGCCAAACCGCTTACCGAAACAGAAGCTGCTGAAAAAAAAGAGCTTGTTTCACAAAGTTTTCCAACATGGAACAAACGTGATTTTTCACATTTTGTTCATTTATCTGGTAAGTTT